>VDFB02130266.1:146488-170117 GCA_007258455.2 Sequoia sempervirens | reverse complement strand
TTTCTTTGGGAATCCCTGAGCCTTAGCATTGGTAGTTGCCTTGGAATACCAACCAGGCAATGACGAGCGATGTTTTGCGGTGCCGCAATGTGTTTGTGCTCACCATCGAGTTGCGCCGGTTTAGTATTATTGCGAAGCCAGCTTGTGATTCTGTATCCTCAGCGATGTAATTTTTTTCTTTTGCTCAGTAGTGAAATCCTTTCATCCATAATTTCTTTGTTTGTATGTGTCTCTTTTATTAGCGGAGTGTTTAGTTTTTTAGATTTATAAATTAACCATTCATCAAGTTTAAATAAATTACGTTTAGAAAATAGACTCTATACTACATTTTAAAAAATTAAAAATATCAATTACCTTCAAAAATTTAGGGAACATGGCTAAAATTCCACTTCGGGGAAGTGCACTTAGAAAATTAGTAAAAATCAAATATTCATTAAAATTATCAAAAATTGTGCATCCAACTAGATCTTTGTTAGCTAACTTTTGGTGATTTTAAAAATGCTACAAAAAAAAGTTCACCATGCTCATGTCCTACAAGAGTTGCTATGTTATGTTTTTGCATTTAAAATAACAATTTGTATGCGATCCTCTTTTAGACCCTTAATCTCAGCCATTTTCAAAATAAATTAGTAGTTTAGAAAGTGAATTTCGAGGAGCATTTTGATCCTTGTTTTTGTTCCATCTCAAAATTTTGAGTGTAACTATCCTCAATTTCATGTCCAAGGTTAGTATTTCCTGATTTCAAAAAAAAGTGGCAACTTAAGCCCCCTTTTTGGGAACCATCTTGGTGCACTTACCCACATGTAAATTCAACAACAAGCAACAACACAGATGAAAGATACTACAAAAAATAGAACATAAAGATTTTACGTGGGGAAAACACTTTCAGGTGAAAAACCCCACTCTCCAAAGTTGAAGCCATTGTATTATTCAGTAACAGAAAGTTACAATATAGTTTTAGGCTCTTAGCCTTTTAGAGATTACATCTTGTTCATTTGGATACAACTGGTAGCAACAGATCTAGAGAGATCAAACATGGCATTCATGATTAGGAGAGATTCCAACAGCATAACTCTGCCTCTCTCACTCTCAGCCTCAGCCTCATGGCTTCAGCCTTTCAGCCAACCACTCGACCTTCTCTCTCTATTCTCTCTCGGTCTCCTTTATCTGATCGAATCCAACTCTCTCCTCCTTGGCTTATCAACTATCTAGATACAGAATGTCCAATGCATACATATATGCATTCGTTCTTTTACAGGCTCTCTATGAATCAGTTCAAGATCACAAAACAACAATCTCCAGCTCAGCATCATTATCATCATAGATGTTTCCATTTTGGTGTATATTTTTCCTTGAAGACAGTTAAGGAAACTACTGCAAAAATCCAACTACCAACCATTTGAATATCACGTCCTCTGATTGGTCCATGAGCCACCACATAGGACTATCTTCCAATAGTCAAAGGCATTCAACCTGTGTTGCATGTCAGTTAGACACTAACTGTGTCTCCCCGATGCGAAAAAATCCCATATCATCTTTATCACCAAGAGTCTTAGCTATTGGCAAGATGTTACACCGAGTCCAAAAAGCTACCGCTTAGACTTCCCCTTGTTGCGAAGACATCTTATCGAAGTTCCCAAGTTACATTGAGCTCATCATTCTCATTAGTGAGATAATCGCCATTCGATGAGACTTCATACTAATGTTCAAAGGTCACTCTAAAATGCCCAACAGTTAGCAAGACTTACCACCTTCATTGAGAGCACATACCGAGCCTTTATGTTATATTGAACACTGAGCAATCCCCAAGAGTCATACCAACATTAGGTTTCCCATTGGCAAGACAATCGGGTTCGCCAGGAGTTCACACTGAGCCTTCAAGTCATACCGACCTTAGCAACCCCATTGGCAAGACTTTCCACATTTGGTAAGACAACATACCAAAACACATGTGTTACACCAAAGTCTCCTATTGGCCAGACTTACTGCTCACCAAGAGGTCACAGCGAGACTCCTCAAGTTACACCAAAGCACCCGACAGTTGGCAAGACATTTATCTTCGCGAAGACCTCGCATCGAGTACATGTCATACCAAGTTGGCAAGACAAAAGTCTCTGGGCAAGACTTTACACTGAGCATCACATGTCATGTCGAGGACCTTTTACTATCGGCGAGCCTCCAACAGTCATTAAGACTTCATCCTGAAACACATGAGTTACACCGATTACCACAGGTGTATATGTATTGGCAAGAATTCCCTTGTCGGTATGAGACATACTGATTGTCCAAGACTCTCCCCGACACTGCTTTTCACCCAAAGTCACCCTAATATCCGATAGACACAACTGTCGGCCAGACATATCCCAGTTGCCAAGACTTCCTTCCGATAGGAGCAAGTCATACTGATTATCACATCAGCCAGACAGACCAAAGGTCACGCTGATATCGGCAAGACTTCCTATCATCATTGAGACATCATTCTAACAGTCTAGGTTATGCTGAAGGTTTCAGATGCCTATCGCCAAGACATTCAGGAGGTCACAATGATAGTCAGGATAAACTAGTAGGTCGGCTAGACATCTCCATAGTCTCACCGAAATTGCTCAGAAGAGGTTTTAGCCTGTGGGATTGAGGCACACAATTCCAACAAATACTAGGCCCAACAAAAGAGGTGTTCCTACTCTACTTGACCAGCCTGCTAATGTTGAAAACACAACCAGTGGTGTGTACCTTGCTAAAGAAAATCTCTCTGGATGGTGCCAGATTCACAAAACTAGTAGGCACTCCGACTTGGATTTCCCTGAGTTCCTCACAGCCGCAAAAATCTTGCAAGTTGAAGTTCAAAATTCTGTCGACAATGTCGGATGCCATGACTTAGTCCCATCTGAGCCCTATGACTCCTCCTATCTCGTGGTCAATCTAGCACCATTCCCATGAAGTGATAACAATTTCCAAGAATGCGAGGATGATCCACCCAAAGAGGAAGAAATCCAAGAGGTAAGTAGTGAAGAAAACTTGTCTCAACTTTTTGATTCAATAGAAAATGGTCCAATAGATGAGGAAGAACTATATGTAGATGAGGTTCATATGTTCCACTAGAAAACGACTCCCTAATTCCTTAGGAATAGGAAGGCGGGTGAGAATTTTATGACTTCCACTCTACCCAATTACTTCAGCCCCCCACCTGACCCCAATGCTAGCAATAATCTTGGTCTTCCTCATGTGCCCACTCAATACCTCAACAAGGATAGGCCATTAAATTAGCCACAAAACCAGCCTCAAGGTCAGCCCCAAAATTAGTCAAGCCAGACATGCGCTCAACCCGCTAGCTCCAACATAGGTAGAGCCTTCGAAACTGAAGTTGAACAAATGGGAAAATATGTTGCTAATGAGTTCAAGAAGATCAAAATCAGCTTGTCCGCCATTGAGTTACTTAAGGTTCTTACAATTAGGCATGCCTTCTTTAGAGTTATTAATAGGATTCCTTCCTCTAAGGAAATAGGGGAAATACTAGCCAAGAGAGTCTCTTTCAAAGACCCTCAAAGTGAGCTTGTCATTCAGAAAATTCATGGAAAGAAGGCAGATCCACCCCAAAATCAGCCGATGGGTAAGCAAACTACAAAGGAATTAGATCAGAACAATAGGAAAACCCCAAGGACCAGCCCTTTGTCCAGGCTAAGGATAAGGTTGGTGATAAGAGAAAAACTCAAGTAACTTAAGTGGAAAAACCTATTGGCCTCTTCCAAGGAAAGTTCAAAACACCGCCCTTCCAAACCACCATCAAGATATTTAGAAAGAATCTTCACAATTTCCTACTTGATTCGGGAGCATCAGCCAATGTCATGCCCCTGGCAGTGTGCAAAGCTCTTGGGATTACCCCCTCACCTTCAAGAAGAAAATTTTCTCAACTAGATAAAACACAGGTCAACATAGTGGGAGAAATGAATCAGATCCCAATGCAGATTGCTGCAAATCCAAGGGTGTAGCAGGTCATTGACATTTAGGTGGTAGACATCCCTGACACCTATGGGTTTATCTTTGGGTGAGACGACTTCACTAGAACACTGAATGGATATACTATGATAGATTACTCTCATATGTGGCTTCCATGGAAGGGACTACCAAACCAAATTCGAATAGATCATGAGCCACATATGAAGTTCATGATTTTTGAGTACAACACCAATGAGGTGCTCTTTGCTAAGACTGAGGTGGGGAACTACTCTCCCATCTCATATCAAGAAGAGTTGAAAGATTCAAGAGAAGGGATGATTGCAGAAGTCTTCCTGGTGCAATGTAGCCCTTTGATCAATTTAGCCCATACACCTCAGAGCACAAAAATGCTAGTAGAATCCAATGATGAAGAGTTTCTTGAAGATGGCACTTTAGGATTGTTGGATTAATTTTGAGACTTTATGGAAAGATGCATACAAAATTAGCTTAGCTTGGGTGAGAAAATGAATTTCCAAGAGCTCCTACTACCTAATTGGTGTAGGGTACATGATGTTTCCCACTTTGAGTTTGAGTTTTGTTTGTGCTAGAGAGCAGTGGAAAATATCAAAGGGAGGGTCACCCCCAAAGAAGAGTTGTTGACAGAGCAACTTGCTGTCAACTTTACCCAGCCAACACCTACCTAGGAAACCTATGATGCAAGTGTGAAACAAAAGTAGAGGACATGCCTCATTGGCTCCAAATTCAAGGACTCGCCTAATTTCTAGATGCTACACTTCAATGGGTCCAAATCCAAACAAGGAGCTGGTGCCATGTTTGAACTTATCAGACCTATAGGTAAAACCTATTTCACTACTCACATACTTCAATTTTATTGCACCAATAATGTAGTGAAATATGAAGCCTTAGTTCATGGTCTCTTAATGGCTTTAAGAAAGAATGTTAAAATGCTACAAGTTTTTGGTGATTCAAAATTAGTGGTCAAACAAGTCAGAAAATTATACTCATGCCATGAGAGAAGGTTGGAAAACTATAGGCATAGAGTTTGGGATATCTTAGAGAGTCTAGATGCATTTAATATACACTTGATCCCTCATTCTCATAACCATACAACTAATGCTCTAGCTGAAGCAACCAACACTTTGCAACCCATCTCTATCCGGCCTCAAGAAATTTATTGTGGAGTTGAACTCTACTGCATCTATCCCAGATAATGTCACTGACTTCCAGGTATTCAATGACGATAAACATATCCTGGAATTCATCACTAGTTCTGACGTGTTTTCCACCAAAATAATTGATGAAGTTGATCCAGAAGAAACTAAACTAGATATTGAAGGGTTCATCAACCTCAAAAACAACACAATTCCCAAGGGGATGGTTCAACTTGAGCACATATTTGACCTAGATCAGATTTGAGATGAAGATCAACAAATGAAGAAAGATGCCATAAACAACCAGTGTGACACCCACAACCTCAGAACAATTGAGGAAGTTAAAAATGTGTACTACAGAAGAGAAGAAAGGAATATTTGATGCTTTGTGAAAGTATCATGATGTCGTAGCATAGAGCTATGAAGACTTGAAGACCTATGATACCTCCATTATCACACATATCATCCCTCTCAAGCCCGATGTGTGACCATTCCAGAAAAGACAACGTCCCATCAACGCCTTGTTGGATCCCCTCATTTACAAGGAAGTGCAAAAACTAATTTTAGCTAGAATAATCTTTCTAGTTAGGCACTCCACATGGGTGGCCAATTTGGTCCCAATTAGGAAAAGGAACAGAGAAATCAGACTGTGCGTGGACTTCCGCAATTTAAATAGAGCTTTGAATAGAGAAAGACAACTACCCAGTGCCTTCATTGGATGAGATACTGTAGATAGTTGATTTCCTTCCTTGATGGATATTCCAGGTACAATCAAGTGATGGTGTAGTATGAAGATTGGAATAAAAAAAAGTTCACCACCAAGTGGGGAACCTTCACCTATAGAGGGATGCCATTCGGGCTCATCAATGTTGGAAAAACAAGGAAAGAAATTTGAGAGGGGGGGTGAATCAATTGTCACAAAATATTTAAAATTTTCAAGCTTTACTTAACTTAATCTTAGATATGATGAATGAATAATAAACCATGAATAGTCAACACATCAGAAACACAGAGAACACCAATATTTTTATGTGGAAACCCTGTTAGGGGAAAAACTACGGTGGATGTTAGTCCATAATATTATACCTTGTTAAAATTATAATGAGAAAATAATGGGAATGCACATGCATTCAGGCACATTGCCTAGAGCTCATGACTCAATTACAAGAAAGGACTCACTGTCCAACAATACAACAATATGGATTAGATACACAAAGTATGAACTAAAAGAATAACTTCTACACAAGCCTGACTACAATTCCAATTAAGCACAGAAAAACCTTCTTCACTCTTCGCTCAACCTTCTTCTCACTTTGCTCTATAATCGAATGATAGGAACACTATTCACACATCTGCACTTTCTCTGACATACATTCAATCTTATGTACACACTAACTTCGCTCAAACAATCACTCTTATATATCCATAATATAAGATTACACCAACAACTTAGTCGGCTAGAAAATATAAAACATATTTTCAAAGTCGGCCAAATTGCAATTAAATTTGCAATGCAAATCCACCAAGGTCAGTCACAACATAGTGGAGACCCATAATAACAAATTCAATACAAAAATATTTCAATTAATTCCACCTCGAAGATCCACAACATGCTACCACCATCATGTCAGTCAAGAAAATGAAAAACTGAACATATAGAGAAAAATATTCGACCACGAACACATGAATCAATGTGGAAATACCACAAAGATAGAGCATGATCTAGAAGCATCCAAAAACAACAATAACTAACAAAGAAACATCCACGACACCAGAAACATACAAAATTCACTCAAGAACATTGACAAAACACACAAAGATACTGTCAAAACACAACTATTCACAACATGATCAAATCTTCATGTAGACCTCTAAAACTTCTGGTGGATGAACTAGATATACTTAGCAGAAAACCCTTTAATCCACACCAACTAATCTTCAATGTACAAAATGAGATACCTTCACGACCTTCATAGTTCCACAGAGAACCTAGAACACTACTTTTAACAATTCTCTCATTTTCCTCCACATCTACAACCTTCAATACACCAAATGCTAATAGTGTTGACATCAATGAAAACCACATATCAGCAACACAACCACAAAATCCAACAATCTCCTCCTTTGGCATTGATGGCAACACATGATGTGAAAAACACCATCAACCCAACTCATAATCAACACTCTTCTGACTCTCCTTCCTTGACCTCTTCTACATGAAATTCTCCAAATAAGCAACAATTTGTCACATTACACTTCTCCCCCTTTGACATCAATGGAAAAGATAAACATTATCTCTCCACATGCCAACTCTGAACCACATATCTACACATCTAACTACTCCCCTTGAGTAGCAGCCACAAAAACATCAATCTGGATCAGAATATGATCATGAAATGCAAAGATTGATGTAAATTAATGCATCCTAGTTCACTACAACAAATCCCTATGATTTTCTCCACTTTTTGCTTTGTTTTTTGCTTCTACCCACTGTTTTAATGTATTTTTTGGCAATTTTTTGAAAACCTCGGTGCTATTTATGAGGATGGTGCAATTTTTGGTATTTATTGTGCCAACTAGTATAAGTCGACACTAATTTAGGCACTAGTTAGTGCCCTAAGTAACACCGTCTTTAGCACCAATATTAGCTTCAAGTGCCCAGCACTCCTTTGGGTTCCAAGCTTTTAATCACAGGGTTTGGCTGGGTTTATTTAGACAGAACCTATATTTGAAAGGGAGCTTGTTGTATCATTCAAAACACTCCTTGGATGAAATGGTGTGGTGACCGTGACTCAAGTAAGAAAAATAAGATTGTCTTATCGACACTCTTCAAGTAATGATCAAAAGCATACATCGCTATACCGCTGGGAAGGTGAGCAACATATGTGGTAGAGCAATATACACTGTAACCTTGTAGTAGGAAGCCTTGAGCAAGGCGGTAGTGCAATAAACAATAGAAGGGAAGGGAAAAACACCGCTATACCACAATGATAATCACAAGTCTCCCCAACATGTCAGAGTTATACCGATATATAAAGAAATACCGCTAAAGGAAAATATTGATGAGACAATGGCATATCAACAAGAGGTATTAACTTGTCTCATCGACATTGGAAACCAACATTAGAGGAACATAAGATCTAATGTCGATGAGACATTGAGATATTGGTAAGATAGATAATATTGTCTTGTCAACACTCTTCAAGTAATGATCAAAAGCATACACTGTTATACCACCGAGAAGGTGAGCAACATATGTGGTAGAGTGGTATACATTGCAAACCCATGCAGCTGAGAGCTGACGATAGATGCGAATAGCGTGGCATCATTACAATTTACAGCAACTAAATGCAAAAGTGTCATGGTCAAAGTTCTGTGCTGCAAATTGTAAAGGGACACTTAAACCTAATGTAATTGTGACCTGCTGTCAAGACATTGGTTTTCCCAAAAATATCTCGGTACTCAGTATGGTGCACTGTGTGGAAGGAGCCGGATCTGAGAAGAAGTCCACCAGCATGTCTCGGGCAAGTACACAAAAAATCTCTAAAGAGCTCTATTAATATAAAAAAGAGAAATATTTTCGAGTTTTTGTCAATAAAGTACTGTAGATAAAGTTAAAACATGCCTCCTAAAAGAAAATGTCCAGTAAAATAAGTTTTTCTAAGAATTAAGTGAATGAACCTAAAAGTAAAGGAAACACTCCATCGGAGTCCATATTAGACTGTAAAGCATAGGATCTTAAGAATGTGTCAGAAAGGGACTCTCATGGGACATTTAAAGTTGTAAGGATGCCCTCATTTCTAATCTGGATGGGACTTCTATTTTTGATATTTTACATTAAGAAATAGGAGAGGAATTCCCACAGTGCACAAAATCGCGTTTAAGATATAGAAAAGTTGGTTATACAAGAATTTGTTTGTGAACATGTACTGGCACTCATCCTTAGCCTGCCAAGCTTGATAATGTTTTCCCAAGTATTGGTAGGAAGTAACTAGAAAAGCCATCATTGAGTGTTTTGGCTGAACAAAGCATCTTTCACGACCAAGATAAGCCCTGAAAGAAAGTAGAGATGATTATCAGCACTGGTTAAAAGGGACTTTATAGAAGTGATGAAAGGGTACTATATATATGTGAAAGAGCGTGGTAGAGCGTTACATCTCCCTGCACTACTAAACCATTTAATGTGACAAATTTTTAGTATTACTTTGTGAATACATATTTAGCTCTTTTCCAAGTGTTGGGGATAGATGCTCAAGATAAAATTTTGATAGGCCTAATGATGATGGCCATGAGAATTTAAAACCTTGAAACTAATATTTAACATGACTTTGCTTCATACCTTGAGAAGGCGTAAGATGATGAATTCTCCCAAGTTATAGAGGATAGAGCACTGATTAAATTAAGACACTATTCCCTACTGTGTCATTTGATATTGTACCAGAATAGGGACCAATGGACTAAAATAATGGACTTGGCTACAGTAGATGAGCAAGGGAATCCCACACCTATCTATAAATGGTGCTATATTTGGGATAGTTCGTGCAAGAATTCAAGCTTTGTTGTATTATACGAAGACTTTGTACATAGAATCCTTCAAGTTTTTGGGTATGCAATACCAAGATTGTCAACCAAAATGTTGCAACTAGTGAGACCTTTGGCTTTAAAACCAGAGCAGGGATATACACACAATTTTGGAGATTGGTTCTTCCTTCTGAAAGTTACAATAATAAAATTTTATGGATGCCCTGTTTCTCCACACATACTGCCAAAATTTGTGCCCCTCAAATTAGCATTTTTTGAATTTATGTGGCAAATGATGTGGATTGAGAAAGATGTAATGCACAAGCAGAAGAAATGTACTTTCTTGCCAAATGAAACCAAGTGTGAAGATTGGACTGTAGGCTCAAACACACTAGAGGAGTTACAATATTATTTGAAGACAAGATATGCATTGAAATCTAGAAAATAAAGAGCTTTGACCCTGAAAATCATATGAATAGCATAAGGCACAATCTTCTTACCAAAGTGAGAGTGCCACACCAAGTGGATTTTGAAGAAGATGTCATAAGGAATTGCATTACTTATAATGATGTATTTAGTAGAAGGAAAAAATGGGAATATATGAAGAAGGTTGAAGAACAGATGAAGCAGAGGTCCAAGGATTTCCTAAGATACTTTGTTGAGGAAAAGTACCCCATCAAGAAGATAGAATTGATAATTGGTAGATATGAAGACTTGTACAAAAAGAAGGAAGCATATCTCGAAGAACATCATAGTGGCACAACTACAGAGCATACCTCTAGTGAAACCTTTGAGCCTCCCATGGAGCAGTTACCTTCCAAAAGACAAAATACATGAAGTATTGAACAATTTGTACCTTATGAGGATATTGAAGAGGTGGGTGATACTAAGGAAGTGGCTACAGTACTGTAGACATTGAAAGGTGATATTGAATTTGATCAGCCCATCCTTGAGACCAGTGCCCATAAACATGAGGAAAGGATGGGTGATGTAGAAAAAAAAAGTATAGAGGTACACAAAGATGAAAGGGAAATTGCAGCCAGGAGATTCATAGAAGATGATGAATTCATTAAGACTTGATTTTAAGGATTTCTTATTGAAGGTGAAGATAAAATAATTTCAAGAGAGGATGAAATCAATTGAAGAAAGAATTGAAGAATTAGAGAAAAATGAAATGGTAGCACAAAATTTCCAAGAATTAAGAGTTGAAAACATTGACATTAGCCCCTAGAAGGCTAGAGAAATGGTCTTGAAGAGCAATATGCTCATTTTCCCTAGATTGGAATTAAAGAAAATGTTTCTTCTTGATCAAGTGCGGGCTCAGGAAGATCCAATGCTAGTTATAGAATTTGAATTCGATGAAGGTGTGAGTGGAATTGGGTATAACCCAAAGATTGAAACCTTGGCCATATGGAACAAACAAAAAAATACACAGAAGTCAAAATTATTGGATGTAATTCAAGGGATGAAAGGGGTAGCGATGGTAAGGACAATACAAGATACCACCCCTTTGGAGGCATCCGCAATGACCATGCATTCAACCATCTTCACTCAAGCAATTGTTACAGATTATAAGACATATTGAAGGAGTATGGAAAGGAACAGATGTTCCTAAATGATGAAGTTAATAAACTGTTCATGGACAATGTCAAAATGAAAGAACAATTAAGAGGAGTAGGACCCTCACAAATCAAGGAGATGGTATTAAATAGGCCTCCTATTGCTCCAATGGATATTGTGAAGAACATTTCTATAGAATAGGTAAAAACTCTAGAGAAGGAAGTGGATGATGTAAGGAAGGCCAACAATCAAATCCAGGATGAAGTGAAAAGATGAATTTGTGAAGTTATGGAAAAGATTCTTGAGCATAGGATAAAATCAGTTATGGATAAACTGGAGAATGTGAATGATAGTTATAGAACACTTCAGTAGGAAATGGATCAAATAAAGACACATATGCTTGTATTAAATCCTTTGTTCAAAAGGTGGTAGCCTATTCACCACACTTTGGCTAAGTTATGCAAAGTTCTACAAAGAATTCCGGATGCACCCACAACATTAAAGCCAATTGAAAAAATTGTGAAGATGATTATTGATAAATTTCAATATGTACAAGGGTTTGATAAAAAGATTGTAACACGAATGGATTTATTCCATACCTGCAAACAATGGTATATACCTGAAATTATGAGAGATGGTGATCAATTGGAGGAATTGGATAAGTGGAAGAAAGAATTCAGTTAGGTTGTTCATAAGTGCGTAACTCATATACAACCGAAGGATGATGATACCAATCTTCCTAGGCTAAATCAGATCATGGATGGGTTGCTTATTCTTGATGCGGGATACCTAAATTTTGTCAATGATACAAAGGCATAACTAGATAGTCAATGGAAAAAACATCTTGAAAAAATGCAAAAGATCCAGGAATATAAGTGGCCATCAGATTTTATAGTGTATTAGTGGGAGGAAAATTGTTTGGTTTTAGAAGAATAGGACACTGAGGCGAGAGCATTTGGACATTGATCATGGAGAGGAATAATTTTCCAGATCAATGATCATGAATCTTCTACGTTGAATAATGAAACCATATGTCAAAATGTCTTAAGTCTTGTTATTTCCTTAATTATTCTAATTAAATAGTTGTTAGTAAAAGTAGTTATGAAAGGTCCTTTTTTTTGTAAAAGGCTTGTAGCTTGTTGCTTCCTATATAAATAGGAAAGCAAGGCCTAGTTTTAAATTATCATCATCATATATCATTTCCATTTTGAAGACTTCTATTATTAATATAGATCAATTGAAGCAATATAATGGAGAACATTTTATTATCAGAGATTCTCCATGACTGTGTTATCATTTTGTATTTTTCTTATGTTTTCCATACTTATTTCTTCTTTTATTTGAATGAATATTAGTTATTGAGCCTCAATACTATGCTTATGTGAATGAATATGCTAATACAATAAAGCATTTATTGTGGATGTTGGTAGAGATGCTATTTTTTTTGAAAATTTGAGCTTATTTTTCCTTGTTACATGTTCAACATAAAAATGGAAACTATTTAAAAATAATAAAATTAAAAAAGTTTCTTATTTAAATAATTGTGAGTTATGTGCATTAAAATTTTATTAACTTTTGTGTCTTCATGAACATATGTTGATACAAAATGAATGGAAGAAACATCCAAGTAATCCTAATTTTTTCTACCAACAATTCATACCAAAGATTGAACAATAAAAGGATATTGCAATAGGTAGTAATTAAGGATATGATGATGATGATATATTCTTTTACTCAAGTATATTCTATGAAACATTCCTTATTTTCTATGAAACAGTGTATATATTCTTGTACTTGTAAATATTCTCTTACTGTTATGTCTATTAAATAAAACAAAGTTTGAATAAAAATGCTTCACCCTTTTTTGTAAGTGAGTATGCGAATTATTGTTTAAGGAAAAATCTTATAGTGTTTAAATTTTCAGATTACTAGTTTCAAATCTTCATTTTCTATGTATATAAAATTGTATGTGCTCTTTATCTCAAATGACATAAAACAGTAATATCATCAGAATCAAGGTTTTCAATTTCAGCACCATCATTGTCCACACTTTTCATATCCTGTTCACTTTTAAGTACAATCATAAAAAATTTATTTTTATTTGTTGTCCCAGTTAATCTTGATTCCTTTCAACACAACACAATAGGTGGCATGCTAAATTTCAAAAAAATTATATACATTTTTTTGTATATATTATTTTCTTAATGCATCATTATGTAACAACAATCTCACTTCTGAGATATACAGTAAAGATAAATGAAAGCACATTTTTTCTTTTTCAAGGGAAATGTATGGAGAATACCCTATGTCTTTCAAATAAGTGTGCAAGCGAAATAAGACATAACTGATTGAATCTGATTTTCTACTGTACAATTGTTTTTTTATGTGATTTTTACTTTTTGCATGTGGATTACCCTGAGAAAGAGACTACTTATCTTTTATTAAATAAATCCTTTACATTTCCTATCTATGAAAGGAATTTACTTCTTTACAATAGGTTCATGAACTTCATAGAAATTAAGATTGGTGTAAAAGGCCATCCCTGCAAATGTTTTTTGGTCTAGAATTATAATGGAAAATACAAAAGCTTGCTAGGAGAATAAAACAGGTTTTCAATTGTCCAAGTACACCATAATATTACTGAAGCATTTCAAATTTTAGGCCATAAGAATCATCCTTTTTTAAACATTGATTGCAAATAATTCTAAAAATTTAGAAGTCTTGTTCATTAACATTATTGTCTGCTACAATGTCATCCAATGTATCATTATCAATGTTCATATGTTCTTTCAAGTATTTAATATTATCATCCTCCTCATCTTGACTTGCATCATCTTCATCATCATTGAAATTTGACTGTAGACCATCTATATTATTACCAGATGTATTTGGATCATCATTTTCTATACTAGATCCATATGGTTATCTTCCATATCATCATCTAACTCTAGATTGTTTTCTTCTTATGCTTGAACATAACCATCTTCAACATCATCATGGATGTCAATTTCTTCAATGTTCTCTAATCCATCTCTCTCATTTTTTTGGCCATCTTTTTTTTGCTCAATATCCACTAATGCATCGTAAAATACATGCCTAATGTATGACAAATATCAATTTGGGGTCCAAAATATCTTTATAGAAAAATACTTGCACATGAATGACATATATATATTAGACATTATATAAATTGTATGAACATATATACATCAATTGAATAATGGGACATTATTTTATAGACTACCTTTTTTATACAATAATAGCTATAAAACACAATTTTGACAACATAGTTTATAAAACATTAGTCGACACTCATTTATTATTATTTGGTTTACTGCCCTTAAGAACATCCTTAGGGAGACCTTGTTCTTCCCTCTTCTTTCGTGCATGAGTGCATTTTAAGAAGGGGTAATCAATCAATAACTCATCCCCAATGGTAAGGTCCATAATAGCCTCAACCATTATCAATCTATCAACCTCTCTTTCCATATCTCCATCTTTATCATTTATAACCTCAACAAATTGACAATTCGGTCTTACATTAGGGTCCCTTCCCTTACTACTATTTATAAATCCTATAATATTTTTGTGTGTGTATGCACGTCCATCTATATACATAAGATTCAACCTCTATTCATTTCTTTTCCACTTTCCAATTGGAGATAATGTGTATACATATTAAAATTTAGACTATATGTTGACATGCTAGGCTTATATTTTGCTAGCCTTCTTCATTCACCATGTAATATGATGGACCATAATATGGCATTAATCTCCTAGTGGTTTATTCTGAATTGTTTCTATGTTTCGATCCCACATGTAAATTTTGGACAATAAAGAGGCCTAGATTCTATCCATGAATATTGGAGGGTCATATCATGTAGTTGTATCCCCAAAATTGAAACACCTCATACACTCTAGGTAGTTGTTGATCACTAGGACAAGCACAATATAGTTGATGATCAAATGTCTCTTTGTAAATTGATCTCAAACTCAGGGGAAAGTCATCATCTCCATCACATTCATTCTCATAGGGTATGTAGTCCACCTTCCCCTTATCTTTAAGTAAATTATGCATCTTCACACTGGTTCTTGTTCTGTTACTTGTTTTCATCAATTCCTCATCTTTCGAGCTGGTATATTGGCACATATTTTTGTTAGATGTATCATCTAATAAATGATCATTGCCCTCTAGGCTAGAAGTCAGTGATCAAGGAAAATTTAAACCAAGAACTTTATCCTGCAAGTATCCATTAAGAAAAAATTAGTCATTTAAATAATATAAAACAATGTTTAAACGAAGTATACATGTTATTTATATCAAATTGGAAAATTCCTCACCATAATTCCTATTGGATTTGAATCAATTTTGGGAGGCATACTACTGACTGGAAGCTCATCAGATATGTAATGTCTTTGTACAATCACACATTTGAATTATTTCTTTCCACGACATACATAACATCCACAAACAACAATTTTCTCAAAGTATTCATCCCATGTACTATAGTCTTGACCTACCTCTTCTTCAGTGCAATCATTTGTTGTGTCTACATTATCCATTGTCATATCCTCTTCCACCCACTATCATCTATGTGATTTAACAGTTTTAGGTCCATGTCCACATACATATCTTGTTCTTTTTCTAGTTGAACACTTAGGCTCTACATTTGCTCCAATCTCCATCTAAAATTATCAACAACATGCATTAATTTATGTCAAGATTGGATAATACATTATAAATTTCAATAATACTGTGAAAAAATATGGATTTATCACAAAATTCCATCAGATCATTTTTTCCTAAGTGAAGTCAAAATTTGAGTACCTGATGTCCCATTTCATCCATTGTATCCTCATTTGATATGACATGATTTTTTTCCATGGCCTCATCTCGCCCCTATAATACACAACATAGTAAATAATGTTGTACACCAATTATATCATTTCAAAAAATATGCTATCCAACACAAAACCTCACTTTAGTCATATATTTGACATATTGATATCATGTTTTCGCTATCCTAATTTTCAAACTTTTCCCTTGATCATAGAATCACATTTAATCACCATTCCTGTGCATTTTCAACAAGTAATTTTGACCTTAGTGGCCTAATGGAAAAAAAATGACTTTATCTCCTCTGCATTGTAGCATTTGTGAATTCATAAAACCTTCCTCCTTTGGTTGAGGTTGCTTTCTCTTCTTACCTCTATTATATCTGCAGATTCTGTTGTCTCATCTATTTCCACCCACTTTCCTCTTAGTGATTTATTATTTCTATGCCCTCCACGTCCTCTCTCCATGGCCTCCTTTGTGAATAAAAATGTCACCACATAAGCTCTCACTGCACTACTGCCAAGAAGGAAAAAGCAACTTGTGGGACCATGGTAAAAACTGCTATACCGCACCAAGCTAATGAAGGAGCCATGGGACAACGGTGGTCACTACACTACCACACACCAATGGTAGAATACTTTCAGGATTGCGAGAGTCACCACAACACCACCAGGAACAAAAGGAAGACTAGAGTGCTTCCACACAAGCTTTCACTGCATTACCATCGAGAAGGATGAAGTACCTTGCGTAAAAACTGCTCTACCACACTGAGCTGATGAAGAGGCCATGGGACAACGGTGGTCACAAAAACAAGGCAGGAGTTGGAATTATTTCCAACACTAGGATCCCAGATACAAACAATGAGAATAGTCACTATACAACAATGATAGGCACTAAATGCACACTTGACGCCACCTTATATGTCCCAAAGCATTTACACACAATGATGCACCAGCACCAAAGTTGGCATTAACTAGCACTGAGTAAAGTGTGACTAATGAATCAAAATAAAATATTTAAAACTTTCACACGTAAAGGAAGAAATTAGATGACAAAAAAGGGAAAAATGTCACGCGAAGGAAGAGAGAAAAGTGCTATAAGCAATTGATGAATGAATGAATGAATGAATGAATGAATGAATGAATGAATGAGATATTTTAGTGATGTCCATGAGACCAAGCGGCCTAAGGGACCGAGAACCAAAAAGCTAAGGAATCTCCATACTCTTTTCCATGTTACAATTTTGACCAAAAAACTAGTTGTCTTGCTGATCTTCTCCTCAAATAACTTGTGCAAATTGTCAGCCTTTAAGTTGAATTTTTATGAGAAATTTGATTTACTTTGTGAAACCATAGGTAAGGTTACCAAAAAAAAATTATTGCTTGAATTCGTGATTGTTTACTGCTCTTTGTATTGCATTCAAATTCATGATTGTTTACTGGTTCATGGCCTAACCAGTCAAGGAAACCTCTAAATTGTCCTATCATAATAAATTGTAAAACCTTTGAGAAACCAACAAAAAAATTTACCCTACCCATTTGAGCTTTGGCTCAAAATATTATAGCACGAAGTGAGGATGCCTCCGTATTCTTTCCCTAACCTAGGTATCAAGGAAATAGTGAACTGCTTGGAAAATCTGGGAATTGGGTTAGTCACTGTTGAGCAACTGTTGAAAATTAATTGCAGAAACAACTAGGTTTTTCCTAGTCGTGCCATAGTCACTGATGCCATGAAAAATTCGTGCAAGATTGCATTATGAAAGATTTTTCATGATAAGGTTATCAACACTAAGCAAAATGAGTGAACATATTTTCCCTAGGTTATCAACACTAAGCAAACCCAACGAACATATTTTCCCACAAAAAAAAATTGCATACTGCAAACTAGATGAAAAATTTCATTCCTGACAGTGTGTACTTCGTTTTCCTCCATAGACTGGATGAAAACAATTTTCCCTAGGTCGCCTCAAAATGTCAAGAAATGGAGGGAAGTGAGCATTGACAAAAAACTCTGGCCATAATGTGGTAATTCATTGTCAATTTATAGATTTGTAAATGTTTCCATTATTTCTTTGAATTTTACTTTTTAATTTTTTATTTCTAAATTTAAAAGAAGAAATATAATTTTTTAAAATATATATAGGGACATGAGACTGAAAAAGATAAAGAGGAATTGGCTTCCATATTGGGGGTAGATGAAGTGAACAAATTGGTTAATGTGGACTAGACAATACTTGTCAGATACATAGAAAAAAAAATCTATTAACACCCCTCAAACATTGCAAACAAATCAATTGTGTCAAAGGGAATCAATTGATTCCCCAACTAGTCTTGGATCTAGTAGAATATCCAAGAAGAAATCAGTGATAGTAAACTCTAAGAATGTGGAACAAGGAGCAAAGAATTCCAATCTTGGGACATAGAGTTCCACCACTCCATGTTATGAATCTTGCATTGGTAGCTACAATACAAAGATAGCATACGAGGTGGTTTCAGGGGAAGTCCAAATGGCCAATGCTGGGAAAAAAATTGTGAATAGGTTGAAGGAATCATGTCTTCAACAATTCAAAGACCATCTACATTTTCCATTCTCAAAGATACCCATGCACCTAAAAAAAGTAGTTATCCATGACATGGAGATTAATTTTGGAATAGGTTGGTCTATAAAGAAGATAAAGCTATGAATGTCTCAAAACTGCAAGAGATTTTGGTGCAACCAAACAAAGAAGATAAAAAAAATCCCTCTTGAGCTAAGGTAGAAAAAAAGGCCAATGGATGTAAGTTTGAAAGTATGGAGAGAGCTTGTAAAATAATATGAGAAGTTCGATGCACAGAGGAAATCCAGTGACAAGAGTACGCAGGTATTTGAAATTTTCTCATAAGATTATATCAAATTTATAAATGGTATTTAAATTTTATTTGTGCATAGTTAAATTGAATTAGTATATGTTTTAGGACAAGGCCTCCAAGGCTAGGCTTGAGAAACTTCATGCCACATATCGCAGTGGCCAAAAAGGTTTACAGGCCTTGATCTATACATTTTTAAGAATATTTAATATGTTAAATTATATTTTTTTCTTTATTTCATTGGAAAAATTAAATGATTGCATATTAATTAGTTTAACTAGTCCATGTGCTATGTTTTCACAGGATGAGAAATATGGCCACCATCCAAAGCAATTTGAAAAGAATATGTTACAAGACAAAAAGTAGAATGATTTTGTAATCTGGATGGAGAACGAGGTATCAATAGTTGAGTTTCAATAACTTAGTTTGATATTGTTGTGTTAATATGTCAATTTGTATCTCTTGTGTTGAGTTGTTTATTGATGCATAGGATGAGTAAATAGAGATCAAATCTTATGATTACAAGATGACTGTTTATGTGCATGAATAAATAGTAGAAGGATGTAGATGAACTCAATTCATTTGACTTTATGCCTCTTGGTAGGCATTCTTCTTGAATCTCTAATATCAGGTGCCTGAGAATTCCCTATAGATTTTACCTTTCGTTACCACATTTCCTCTTCACTATAAGACTCGTCTCCTTTTTCCTTATATGCATTTTTGGCTTCGAATTCTAATTCATCCCATGTTTTACCTTCCTCCTCTTCAGAATCCTCTTCTTCTTCTTCGTCCTCTGACTCCACAAGATATTCATCTTCTAAACCTTCCTCATCTGATTTTGATTCCTCTTCTACATTAGAGGGTTCATAACCTTGATCTCACTCTTCTGAATTATTAGAATCATAATCACTAGCTTCCATATTCAAAAATTCCCAACCACCATCTTCAAAAAATTTATTTGGATCATCAGTAATACTCTTCAAAATTGGCCACTAGTTCAAGTTCATTCTTCTTGCATAATACTTTATATCCATGGAGTTCAGCCATCCCTCGATGCCATCAAGCGAAGATTGAGGAATGGCATACATGTAGAGTACATACCGCTTGAAGTCTTCGAAAACAATAGCCATATCAAATTCATTTTTCCTAAGTCATACTCTCTCAAGGTTAACAATCTCAATCTCACTAATAGCGATTACTAAGAAAGGCAATTCCACAAACTCTACCAAAGATTTTACCATAGGAACAATAAAAGAAAAGGCTTTGAAAGGAACTCCATGAAAACCAAGCTCTCTAAATGGTATATCAAACTCTAGTTCAAAATATTTTAGATAAGGTTGATCCCATATAATCTCTCTTACTCGCTTTGACAAATCCTTGAAACTCCGTATTGATTTATTTTTCATGTCGCTCTCTTGCTATTCTTCCTCAATTTCATCAGGATCATACATTGACCTTCTTTCCCCTCCTAAATTTTTGACCACATCCATTACCTCCACATAAAACTAGACATCCTTGGTATTCTTGGTTCCCACGCCATTATATGGTTATCCAAATGAAAATGAAACAAAGTAATAATCTCCTTCTTGACTAGCTAGAAGAATGCATGCTTAATGTTTTGATACATGATATCAGCTCTCTCTTCTACTCTCATGGTTGAATACAAAAATCTAGTATGGTCAACCCCCATAGTTCCATTCATCTTTCTTCCTCTTCCACCAAATGCTGGCATGATCCACACATCTGCCAGTCTAATTGGATTTGTTTTTGAAAGCTGAAGTTTCTCCCGAGTCACCAGTGTAGCTATCTCTGCCTCTTCAAACTCTTTCATTTCTATAGTTCATCTCTGGGATTTAATCATCTGTACCACATGGCTGATGTGCTTTGAATCCTTGCATCTAAAGGAAATTTCCTTAACATAAATACTACTAGGGAATAGCAATGTTGCCATAGTTGTTGGAATTAAAGTTGGTACCTACAACATTGAATATTATCCTTATATAAAAATTCCCTCCATCTTGTTGGCTTGTAACACTCTTGATGGTGGCTACATGAAATCTGATTTTGATTCCTCCTCTACATTAGAGGGTTCATAACCTCGATCTCACTCTTCTGAATTATCAGAATTAGAATCACTAGCTTCCATATTCAAAAATTCCCAATCACCTTCTTCAAAAAATTTATCTGGATCATCAGTAATACTCTTCAAAATTGGCTGCTAGTTCAAGTTCATTCTAGTTTCATAATACTTTATATACATGGAGTTCAACATCCCTTGATGCCATCAAGCAAAGATTGAGGAATGTCGTCAATGTGGATTATATCCCGCTTGAAGTCTTTGAAAACAATAGCAATATCAAATTCCTTTTGCCCAAGTTATACTCTCTTAAGGCTAACAATCTCAATCTCACTAATAGCGATTACTAAGAAAGGTAATTCCACCAACTCTACCAAACAGTTTACCATAGGAACAATAAAAGCAGAGGCTTTAAAAGGAACTCCATGAAAACCAAGCTCTCTAAATGGTATATCAAACTCTAGTTCAAAATATTTTAGATGAGGTTGATCCCATATAAGCTCTCTTACTTGCTTTGACAAATCCTTGAAACTCTATATTGATTTTATTTTTCCTGTCTCTCTCTTGTTGTTCTTCCTCAATTTCATCAGGATCATACATTGACCTTCTTTCCCCTACTAAATTTTGGGCCACATTCATTACCTCCACATAAAACTGGACATCCTTGGTCTTCTTGGTTCCCATACCATGGTATGGTTATGCAAATGAAAATGAAACAAAGTAATCATCTCCTTCTCCACTGGATGGAAGAATGCATGCTTAATGTTTTGATACATCATATCAGCTCTCTCTTCTGCTCTCATGGTTGAATGCTGAAATCCAGTATGGTAGGCCTCCGGAGTTCCATTCATCTTTCTTCCTCTTCCACCAAATGTTGGCCCGATCCACACGTCTTCCAGCCTAATTGGCTTTGATTTTGAAAGATGAAGTTTCTCCCGAGTCACCAGTGTAGCTCTCTCTTCCTTTTAAGACTCTTTCATTGATATAGATCATCTATGGGATTTAATCATCTGTACCACATGGTTGATGTGCTTTGAATCCTTGCATCTAAAGGAAATTTCCTTAACATAAATACTACTAGGGAATTTTAATGTTTCCATTGTAGTTGGCATTAACGTCGGTACCTACAACATTGAATATTATCCTTATATAAGAATTCCCTCCATCTTGTTGGCATGCAACACTCTTGATGGTGGCTACATGAAATATGATTTTGATTCCTCCTCTACATAAAAGGGTTCATAACCTTGATCTCACCCTTTTGAATTATCAGAATCAGAATCACTAGCTTCCATATTCAAAAATTCCAACCACCATCTTCAAGAAATTTATCTGGGTCATCAGTCATACTCTTCAAAATTGGTTGTCAGTTCAACTTCATTCTAGTTTAATAATACATTATATCCATGGATTCCAACATCCCTTGATGCCATCAAGCGAAGATTGAGGAATGGCGTCAATGTAGAGTACATTCTTCTTGAAGTCTTTGAAAACAATAGCCATATCAAATTCCTTTTGCCCAAGTCATAATCTCTCAAGGTTAACAATCTCAATCTCACTAATAGCGATTACTAAGAAAGGTAATTCCACCAACTCTACCAAACAGTTTACCATAGAAACAATAAAAGCAGAGGCTATAAAAGGAACTCCATAAAAATCAAGCTCTCTAAATGGTATATCAAACTCTAGTTCAAAATATTTTAGATGAGGCTGCTCCCATATAAGCTCTCTTACTCGCTTTGTAAAATCCTTGAAACTTTGTATTGATTTTATTTTTCTTGTCCCTCTCTTTTTGTTCTTCCTCAATTTCATCAGGATCATACATTGACCTTCTTGCCCCTCCTAAATTTTGGACCACATCCATTACTTCCACAGAAAACTAGACATACTTCGTCTTCTTGGTTCCTAGGCCATGATATGGTTATGCAAATGAAAATTAAACAAAGTAATCATCTCCTTCTCCACTGGCTGGAGGAATGCATGCTTAATGTTTTGATACATCATATCAGCTCTCTCTTTTGCTCTCATGGTTGAATACTAAAATCCAATATGTTGGGCCTCTAGAGTTCCATTCATCTTTCTTTCTCTTCCACCAAATTCTGGCTTGATCCACATGTCTTCTAGCCTAATTGGCTTTGTTTTTGAAAGCTGAAGTTTCTCCCGAGTCACCAGTGTAGCTATCTCTGCCTCTTCAAACTCTTTCATTACTACAGTTCATCTCTAGGATTTAATCATCTATACCACATGGTTGATGTGTGGAAACTTGCATCTAAAGGAAATTTCTTAACATAAATACTACTAGGAATTTCAATGTTGCCATTGTAGTTGGCATTAAAGCCAGTACCTGCAACATTGAAAATTTTCCTTATATAAGAATTCTCTCCATCTTGTTGGCTTGTAACACTCTTGATGGTGGCTACATGAAATATGATTCTAATTCCTCCTCTACATCAGAGGTTTCATAACCTTGATCTCACTCTTTTGAATTATCAGAATCAGAATCACTAGCTTCCATATTCAAAAATTCCCAACCACCATCTACAAAAAAATTATCTGGATCATTAGTAATACTCTTCAAAATTGGCTGCCAGTTCAAGTTCATTCTGCTTTCATAATACTTTTTATCCATGGAGTTCAACATCCCTTGATGCCATCAAGTGAAGATTGAGGAATGGCGTGAATG
>VDFB02130266.1:59756-146388 GCA_007258455.2 Sequoia sempervirens | reverse complement strand
GACCCCATAGAATCCATCGAGTCATGCATTTTTCATGTTGTGGTCCATATCGACATAGGTCTATCTAGGTCTCCCCAACCCATGTTGCATGTGTGTTAACATATGTTTGTAGTAGGTGATCGAAAAGACTTGTTCATTGTTACAACGATCAACATTCACCTATAGGTTTCTATCAGCATGACTTTCACGTGGTTTTAGTGACTGAGGAGGAACCTATTGGTAGGAGTTTGGTTGTCAGGATAATGTCTCATCGATTTTGAATTTTCTCCCTGACTAATGCATGTGGAGGTTCATCGGCGAGAGCTTGGTGATATCGTAATGTGATCTCAGTGAGGTTGTTATGTCTTGTCGACATGGGGTTTTCATCAGCATGTTCTCGAGGAGAGTCTTACTGAACAACACGTGGATGGTTTCTTCGGCCAAAAAATATTTCTTCTGGTGTGAGGTCATAGCGAATATACATTGTCACACTGACTGGTGGCGGGAGGATGCATATCGGTAAGAGTTGAGGCTTTCGAAGTAATGTCTCAGCAAGTGACCTTTGGTCTCACCGATAACACAATGAGGACTTTGTCGGGATGAAAATTGGATTGTCTCAATGACACACAAGATGGATAAATTCTTTTGGTAAAACAAAGTGCCCTCTGTATGAGGTCTCCCCGATGTCGGTATGTTATGGCGACCCACATAAGATAAAAGAATACATCGGCGAGAGAATCAATTTGTCATAGGGACTCATGATGAATGAAGATTTTCAGTAAAGCAAAGTCTAATCTGTGAGATGTCTCTCTGATATCTCAGGGTTATAGCAAAACAGATGAAGCAAGGAAGCATGTTTTGGTAAGAAAATTTCTTATGTCTTAGCGACTCAAACATGGTGTTCAGGGTGACTCTCAATATAATGAAGCATTATCTACATGATGTTTCCCCGACTCCATGAGGTCACAACAAAACACATTAGGATAGGAGGATTTTCTTTGGTTTTGGCATAACAAACAAAATGCTACAGTGACATGCAAGAGGAAAAAGGATGCATATCGATGAAACATAACGAGATCAAAACTAGGAAATAACGCGCTCGCGTTATATTTTTCTTTGGGAATCCCCTAGCCTTAGCATTGATAGTTTCCTTGGAATACCAACCCAGAGGCTTGGAGGGCATTCCCAATGACTAGAGATGTGTTTTTGCAAATTCTACAATTTTTTCACATAATCATGTTCATGCACCATCAAGATTGCATCTGGTTCAATATTGACAAAAGCAAACACATGGGTAATGTTAGGTTCTCTCTTAGCTATCCAACGATGTAATTTTTTTCACTTTTTAACAATGTTAAGCCTTTCATCCATAATTTCTTTTGTTTGTATGTCTCTTTTTCAACAAAAAGTAGTGTTTGGTTTTTTTTTCGTTATAAATTAACCATTCATCAAAATTTCAAATAAATTACATTTTTAGAAACTAGACTCTATTCTACATTTTAAAAAAAATAAAAAAATTATCAATTACCTTCAAAAAAATTTAGGGGAAGCACAGCCAAAATTCTACTTTTCAAGAAGTGCCCACTTAGAAAATTAGTAAAAAATAAAATATTCATTAAAAAATTATCAAAAAAATTGTGCATCAACTAGATACTGTTAGCTAACTTTTGACTGTTGTGATTTTAAAAATACTACAAAAAAGTTCACCATGCTCAGGTCGTACAAGAGTTGCTATGTTATGTTTTCTGACAAAAATAGCACCAATTTGTGTACGTCCCTCTTTTGAACCCCTTAATCTCAACCATTTTCAAAATAAATTAGTAGTTTAGAAAGTAGACTCAGAGCATTTTGATCCTTGTTTTTGTTCCATCTCAAAATTTTGAGTGTAACTATCCTCAATTTCATGTCCAAGGTTAGTATTTCCTGATTTCAAAAAAAAGTGGCAACTTAAGCCCCCTTTTTGGGAACCATCTTGGTGCACTTACCCACATGTAAATTCAACAACAAGCAACAACACAGATGAAAGATACTACAAAAAATAGAACATAAAGATTTTACGTGGGGAAAACACTTTCAGGTGAAAAACCCCACTCTCCAAAGTTTGAGCCATTGTATTATTCAGTAACAGAAAGTTACAATATAGTTTTAGGCTCTTAGCCTTTTAGAGATTACATCTTGTTCATTTGGATACAACTGGTAGCAACAGATCTAGAGAGATCAAACATGGCATTCATGATCAGGAGAGATTCCAACAGCATAACTCTGCCTCTCTCACTCTCAGCCTCAGCCTCATGGCTTCAGCCTTTCAGCCAACCACTCGACCTTCTCTCTCTATTCTCTCTCGGTCTCCTTTATCTCATCGAATCCAACTCTCTCCTCCTTGGCTTATCAACTATCTAGATACAGAATGTCCAATGCATACATATATGCATTCATTCTTTTACAGGCTCTCTGTGAATCAGTTCAAGATCACAAAACAACAATCTCCAGCTCAGCATCATTATCATCATAGATGTTTCCATTCTGGTGTATATTTTTCCTTGAAGACAGTTCAGGAAACTACTGCAAAAATCCAACTGCCAACCATTTGAATATCACGTCCTCTGATTGGTCCATGAGCCACCACATAGGACTATCTTCCAATAGTCAAAGGCATTCAACCTGTGTTGCATGTCAGTTAGACACTAACCGTGTCTCCCCGATGCCACAAATCCCATATCATCTTTATCGCCAAGAGTCTTAGCTATTGGCAAGATGTTACACCGAGTCCAGAAAGCTACCGCTTAGACTTCCCCTTGTTGCGAAGACATCTTATCGAAGTTCCCAAGTTACATTGACCTCATCATTCTCATCAGTGAGATAATCGCCATTCGATGAGACTTCATACTAATGTTCAAAGGTCACTCTAAAATGCCCAACAGTTAGCAAGACTTACCACCTTCATTGAGAGCACATACCGAGCCTTTATGTTATATTGAACACTGAGCAATCCCCAAGAGTCATACCAACATTAGGTTTCCCATTGGCAAGACAATCGGGTTCGCCAGGAGTTCACACTGAGCCTTCAAGTCATACCGACCTTAGCAACCCCATTGGTGAGACTTTCCACATTTGGTAAGACAACATACCAAAACACATGTGTTACACTAAAGTCTCCTATTGGCCAGACTTACTGCTCGCCAAGAGGTCACACGAGACTCCTCAAGTTACACCAAAGCACCCGACAGTTGGCAAGACATTCATCTTCGCGAAGACCTCGCATCGAGTACAACATGTCATACCAAGTTGGCAAGACAAACGTCTCTGGCCAAGACTTTACACTGAGCATCACATGTCATGTCGAGGACCTTTTACTATCGGCGAGCCTCCAACAGTCATTAAGACTTCATCCTGAAACACATGAGTTACACCGATTACCACAGGTGTATATGTATTGGCAAGAATTCCCTTGTCGGTATGAGACATACCGATTGTCCAAGACTCTCCCCAACACCGCTTTTCACCCAAAGTCACCCTAATATCCGATAGACACAACTGTCGGCCAGACATATCCCAGTTGCCAAGACTTCCTTCCGATAGGAGCAAGTCATACTGATTATCACATCAGCCAGACAGACCAAAGGTCACGCTGATATCGGCAAGACTTCCTATCATCATTGAGACATCATTCTAACAGTCTAGGTTATGCTGAAGGTTTCAGATGCCTATCGCCAAGACATTCAGGAGGTCACAACGATAGTCAGGATAAACTAGTAGGTCGGCTAGACATCTCCATAGTCTCACCGAAATTGCTCAGAAGAGGTTTTAGCCTGTGGGATTGAGGCACACAATTCCAACAAATACTAGGCCCAACAAAAGAGGTGTTCCTACTTTACTTGACCAGCCTGCTAATGTTGAAAACACAACCAGTGGTGTGTACCTTGCTAAAGCAAATCTCTCTGGATGGTGCCAGATTCACAAAACTAGCAGGCACTCCGACTTGGATTTCCCTGAGTTCCTCACAGCCGCAAAAATCTTGCAAGTTGAAGTTCAAAATTCTGTCGACAATGTCGGATGCCATGACTTAGTCCCATCTGAGCCCTATGACTCCTCCTATCTCGTGGTCAATCTAGCACCATTCCCATGAAGTGATAACAATGTCCAAGAATGCGAGGATGATCCACCCAAAGAGGAAGAAATCCAAGAGGTAAGTAGTGAAGAAAACTTGTCTCAACTTTTCGATTCAATAGAAAATGGTCCAATAGATGAGGAAGAACTATATGTAGATGAGGTTCATATGTTCCACTAGAAAACGACTCCCTAATTCCTTAGGAATAGGAAGGCGGGTGAGAATTTTATGACTTCCACTCTGCCCAATTACTTCAGCCCCCCACCTGACCCCAATGCTAGCAATAATCTTGGTCTTCCTCATGTGCCCACTCAATACCTCAACAAGGATAGGCCATTAAATTAGCCACAAAACCAGCCTCAAGGTCAGCCCCAAAATTAGTCAAGCCAGACACGCGCTCAACCCGCTAGCTCCAACATAGGTAGAGCCTTCGAAACTGAAGTTGAACAAATGGGAAAATATGTTGCTAATGAGTTCAAGAAGATCAAAATCAGCTTGTCCGCCTTTGAGTTACTTAAGGTTCTTACAATTAGGCATGCCTTCTTTAGAGTTATTAATAGGATTCCTTCCTCTAAGGAAACAGGGGAAATACTAGCCAAGAGAGTCTCTTTCAAAGACCCTCAAAGTGAGCTTGTCATTCAGAAAATTCATGGAAAGAAGGCAGATCCACCCCAAAATCAGCCGATGGGTAAGCAAACTACAAAGGAATTAGATCAGAACAATAGGAAAACCCCAAGGACCAGCCCTTTGTGCAGGCTAAGGATAAGGTTGGTGATAAGAGCAAAGCTCAAGTAACTTAAGTGGAAAAACCTATTGGCCTCTTCCAAGGAAAGTTCGAAACACCGCCCTTCCAAACCACCATCAAGATATTTAGAAAGAATCTTCACAATTTCCTACTTGATTCGGGAGCATCAGCCAATGTCATGCCCCTGGCAGTGTGCAAAGCTCTTGGGATTACCCCCTCACCTTCAAGAAGAAAATTTTCTCAACTAGATAAAACACAGGTCAACATAGTGGGAGAAATGAATCAGATCCCAATGCAGATTGCTGCAAATCCAAGGGTGTAGCAGGTCATTGACATTTAGGTGGTAGACATCCCTGACACCTATGGGTTTATCTTTGGGTGAGACTTCACTAGAACACTGAATGGATATACTATGATAGATTACTCTCATATGTGGCTTCCATGGAAGGGACTACCAAACCAGATTCGAATAGATCATGAGCCACATATGAAGTTCATGATTTTTGAGTACAACACCAATGAGGTGCTCTTTGCTAAGACTGAGGTGGGGAACTACTCTCCCATCTCATATCAAGAAGAGTTGGAAGATTCAGGAGAAGGGATGATTGCAGAAGTCTTCCTGGTGCAATGTAGCCCTTTGATCAATTTAGCCCATACACCTCAGAGCACAAAAATGCTAGTAGAATCCAACGATGAAGAGTTTCTTGAAGATGGCACTTTAGGATTGTTGGATTAATTTTGAGACTTTATGGAAAGATGCATACAAAATTAGCTTAGCTTGGGTGAGAAAATGAATTTCCAAGAGCTCCTACTACCTAATTGGTGTAGGGTACATGATGTTTCCCACTCTGAGTTTGAGTTTTGTTTGTGCTAGAGAGCAGTGGAAAATATCAAAGGGAGGGTCACCCCCAAAGAAGAGTTGTTGACAGAGCAACTTGCTGTCAACTTTACCCAGCCAACACCTACCTAGGAAACCTATGATGCAAGTGTGAAACAAAAGTAGAGGACATGCCTCATTGGCTCCAAATTCAAGGACTCGCCTAAGTTCTAGATGCTACACTTCAATGGGTCCAAATCCAAACAAGGAGCTGGCGCCATGTTTGAACTTATCAGACCTATAGGTAAAACCTATTTCACTACTCACATACTTCAATTTTATTGCACCAATAATGTAGTGAAATATGAAGCCTTAGTTCATGGTCTCTTAATGGCTTTAAGAAAGAATGTTAAAATGCTACAAGTTTTTGGTGATTCAAAATTAGTGGTCAAACAAGTCAGAAAATTATACTCATGCCATGAGAGAAGGTTGGAAAACTATAGGCATAGAGTTTGGGATATCTTAGAGAGTCTAGATGCATTTAATATACACTTGATCCCTCATTCTCATAACCATACAACTGATGCTCTGGCTGAAGCAACCAACACTTTGCAACCCCTCTCTATCCAGCCTCAAGAAATTTATTGTGGAGTTGAACTCTACTGCATCTATCCCAGATAATGTCACTGACTTCCAGGTATTCAATGACGATAAACATATCCTGGAATTCATCACTAGTTCTGACGTGTTTTCCACCAAAATAATTGATGAAGTTGATCCAGAAGAAACTGAACTAGATATTGAAGGGTTCATCAACCTCAAAAGCAACACAATTCCCAAGGGGATGGTTCAACTTGAGCACATATTTGACCTAGATCAGATTTGAGATCAGGATCAACAAATGAAGAAAGATGCCATAAACAACCAGTGTGACACCCACAACCTCAGAACAATTGAGGAAGTTAAAAATGTGTACTACAGAAGAGAAGAAAGGAATATTTGATGCTTTGTGAAAGTATCATGATGTCGTAGCATAGAGCTATGAAGACTTGAAGACCTATGATACCTCCATTATCACACATATCATCCCTCTCAAGCCCGATGTGTGACCATTCCAGAAAAGACAATGTCCCATCAACGCCTTGTTGGATCCCATCATTTACAAGGAAGTGCAAAAACTAATTTTAGCTAGAATAATCTTTCTAGTTAGGCACTCCACATGGGTGGCCAATTTGGTCCCAGTTAGGAAAAGGAACAGAGAAATCAGACTGTGCGTGGACTTCCGCAATTTAAATAGAGCTTTGAATAGAGAAAGACAACTACCCAGTGCCTTCATTGGATGAGATACTGCAGATAGTTGATTTCCTTCCTTGATGGATACTCCAGGTACAATCAAGTGATGGTGTAGTATGAAGATTGGAATAAAAAAAAGTTCACCACCAAGTGGGGAACCTTCACCTATAGAGGGATGCCATTCGGGCTCATCAATGTTGGAAAAACAAGGAAAGAAAATTGAGAGGGGGGGTGAATCAATTGTCACAAAATATTTAAAATTTTCAAGCTTTACTTAACTTAATCTTAGATATGATGAATGAATAATAAACCATGAACAGTCAACACATCAGAAACACAGAGAACACCAATATTTTTATGTGGAAACCCTGTTAGGGGAAAAACTACGGTGGATGTTAGTCCATAATATTATACCTTGTTAAAAGTATAATAAGAAAATAATGGGAATGCACATGCATTCAGGCACATTGCCTAGAGCTCATGACTCAATTACAAGAAAGGACTCACTGTCCAACAATACAACAATATGGATTAGATACACAAAGTATGAACTAAAAGAATAACTTCTACACAAGCCTGACTACAATTCCAATTAAGCACAGAAAAACCTTCTTCACTCTTCGCTCAACCTTCTTCTCACTTTGCTCTGCAATCGAATGATAGGAACACTATTCACACATCTGCACTTTCTCTGACATACATTCAATCTTATGTACACACTAACTTCGCTCAAACAATCACTCTTATATATCCATAATATAAGATTACACCAACAACTTAGTCGGCTAGAAAATATAAAACATATTTTCAAAGTCGGCCAAATTGCAATTAAATTTGCAATGCAAATCCACCAAGGTCAGTCACAACATAGTGGAGACCCATAATAACAAATCCAATACAAAAATATTTCAATTAATTCCACCTCGAAGATCCACAACATGCTACCACCATCATGTCAGTCAAGAACATGAAAAACTGAACATATAGAGAAAAATATTCGACCACGAACACATGAATCAATGTGGAAATACCACAAAGATAGAGCATGATCTAGAAGCATCCAAAAACAACAAGAACTAACAAAGAAACATCCACGACACCAGAAACATACAAACTTCACTCAAGAACACTGACAAAACACACAAAGATACTGTCAGAACACAACTATTCACAACATGATCAAATCTTCATGTAGACCTCTAAAACTTCTGGTGGATGAACTAGATATACTTAGCAGAAAACCCTTTAATCCACACCAACTAATCTTCAATGTACAAAATGAGACACCTTCACGACCTTCACAGTTCCACAGAGAACCTAGAACACTACTTTTAACAATTCTCTCATTTTCCTCAACATATACAACCTTCAATACACCAAATGCTAATAGTGTTGACATCAATGAAAACCACATATCAGCAACACAACCACAAAATCCAACAATCTCCTCCTTTGGCATTGATGGCAACACATGATGTGAAAAACACCATCAACCCAACTCATAATCAACACTCTTCTGACTCTCCTTCCTTGACCTCTTCTACATGAAATTCTCCAAATAAGCAACAATTTGTCACATTACACTTCTCCCCCTTTGACATCAATGGCAAAGATAAACATTATCTTTCCACATGCCAACTCTGAACCACATATCTGCACATCTAACTACTCCCCTTGAGTAGCAGCCACAAAAACATCAATCTGGATCAGAATATGATCATGAAATGCAAAGATTGATGTAAATTAATGCATCCTAGTTCACTACAACAAATCCCTATGATTTTCTCCACTTTTTGCTTTGTTTTTTGCTTCTACCCACTGTTTTAATGTATTTTTTGGCAATTTTTTGAAAACCTCGGTGCTATTTATGAGGATGGTGCAATTTTTGGCATTTATTGTGCCAACTAGTATAAGTCGGCACTAATTTAGGCACTAGTTAGTGCCCTAAGTAACGCCGTCTTTAGCACCAATATTAGCTTCAAGTGTAGCGCCTCTTTTAGTTCCAACTTTAGCTCTGAGTTTAGCTTCGGGTTTAGCCCCGATTTAGACACCCCTATGTTGAAGAGACTTATTTATATGTTTGATCAAAACATAACTCTTGGATATAGTGAAGTAATGTCGATGATACATTGAGATATAAGTAAGAAAAATAAGATTGTCTTATCGACACTCTTCAAGTAATGATCAAAAGCATACATCGCTATACTGCTGGGAAGGTGAGCAACATATGTGGTAGAGCAATATACACTGTAACCTTGTAGCAGGAAGCCTTGAGCAAGGCGGTAGTGCATAAACAATAGAAGGGAAGGGAAAAACACCGCTATACCACAATGATAATCACAAGTCTCCCCAACATGTCAGAGTTATACCGATATATAAAGAAATACCGCTAAAGGAAAATATTGATGAGACAATGGCATATCAACAAGAGGTATTAACTTGTCTCATCGACATTGGAAACCAACATCAGAGGAACATAAGATCTAATGTCGATGAGACATTGAGATATTGGTAAGATAGATAATATTGTCTTGTCGACACTCTTCAAGTAATGATCAAAAGCATACACTGTTATACCACCGAGAAGGTGAGCAACATATGTGGTAGAGTGGTATACATTGCAAACCCACAACAAGAAGCCTTGTGCAAGGTGATAGTGCAGTAAACGTGGCATCATTACAATTTACAACAATAAATGCAAAAAATCATATTAGTCACAAAAATTAAATGCTATTAAATTATTAAGGGTTGCCAAAACTAATATGACTGAATACTGCGCCATCCAAAGATAAGTGATTTTTCAAAAATATCGTACTCAATTGTAGTGCACTAGTGTGGAAGGAGCTAAGGATACGAGAAGAAGTCCTACAAGCATAAAATACTCGGGTAAGTGCACAAAAAATCTCTAAAAGAGCTCTATTAATATAAAAAAATATTTCAAGGTTTTGTCATCTAAAGCCATAGTAGAGAAAGTTGAAACATGCCTCCTAAAAGAAAACAATCAGAAGTAAAATAAAGTTTTCCTAAAATTAAAGATGAATAACCTAAAGTAAAGAAGAGAGCACTCCATCAGTCCATATTAGATATGCTTCTAGGGTCTACTAAAGATGGTAATAAGAAGTTTCTCATGGACACGACACAAAGTTGTAGGGATGCCCTCATTTCTAAATCTGGATGGGACCTATTTTGGTATTTTTACATTAAGAGAAATAAGGAGATTCTAGTGCCAAACGCTTGGATGTTAGATATAGAAAGGTTGATTGTCCCAAATTTTTTTGTTGATGTAGAATTTATCATACTGCTAGCCAAACACTATCACTTAACTACCAAAACAATAATGTTTCCAAACAACACAGTATTGGTAGAAGTAACTAGAAAAGCCATCATTGAGTGTTTTGGCTTAAACAAGCATGCTCTGACCAAGATAAGCCTAAAGAAAAGTGAGGAGGATTATGCTAGGTTAAAAAGGACTTATAGAAGTGATGAGGTACCCCTATATATGAAAAGAGGCATTGGTAGTAGAACATTCCCCATCTCTACTACCACTACTAAACCATTTAATGTGACAAATTTTTAGTATTACTTTGTGAATACATATTTAGCTCTTTTCCAAGTGTTGGGGATAGATGCTCAAGATAAAATTTTGATAGGCCTAATGATGATGGCCATGAGAATTTAAAACCTTGAAACTAATATTGAACATGACTTTGCTTCATACCTTGAGAAGGCGTAAGATGATGAATTCTCCCAAGTTATAGAGGATAGAGCACTGATTAAATTAAGACACTATTCCCTACTGTGTCATTTGATATTGTACCAGAATAGGGACCAATGGACTAAAATAATGGACTTGGCTACAGTAGATGAGCAAGGGAATCCCACACCTATCTAGAAATGGTGCTATATTTGGGATAGTCGGTGCAAGAATTCAAGCTTTGTTGTATTATACGAAGACTTTGTACATAGAATCCTTCAAGTTTTTGGGTATGCAATACCAAGATTGTCAACCAAAATGTTGCAACTAGTGAGACCTTTGGCTTTAAGACCAGAGCAGGGACATACACACAATTTTGGAGATTGGTTCTTCCTTCTGAAAGTTACAATAATAAAATTTTATGGATGCCCTGTTGCTCCACACATACTGCCAAAATTTGTGCCCCTCAAATTAGCATTTTTTGAATTTATGTGGCAAATGATGTGGATTGAGAAAGATGTAATGCACAAGCAGAAGAAATGTACTTTCTTGCCAAATGAAACCAAGTGTGAAGATTGGACTGTAGGCTCAAACACACTAGAGGAGTTACAATATTATTTGAAGACAAGATATGCATTGAAATCTAGAAAAGAAAGAGCCTTTGACCCTGAAAATCATATGAATAGCATAAGGCACAATCTTCTTACCAAAGTGAGAGTGCCACACCAAGTGGATTTTGAAGAAGATGTCATAAGGAACTGCATTACTTATAATGATGTATTTAGTAGAAGGAAAAAATGGGAATATATGAAGAAGGTTGAAGAACAGATGAAGCAGAGGTCCAAGGATTTCCTAAGATACTTTGTTGAGGAAAAGTACCCCATCAAGAAGATAGAATTGATAATTGGTAGATATGAAGACTTGTACAAAAAGAAGGAAGCATATCTCGAAGAACATCATAGTGGCACAACTACAGAGCATACCTCTGGTGAAACCTTTGAGCCTCCCATGGAGCAGTTACCTTCCAAAAGACAAAATACATGAAGTATTGAACAATTTGTACCTTATGAGGATATTGAAGAGGTGGGTGATACTAAGGAAGTGGCTACAGTACTGTAGACATTGAAAGGTGATATTGAATTTGATCAGCCCATCCTTGAGACCAGTGCCCATAAACATGAGGAAAGGATGGGTGATGTAGAAAAAAAAAGTATAGAGGTACACAAAGATGAAAGGGAAATTGCAGCCAGGAGATTCATAGAAGATGATGAATTCATTAAGACTTGATTTTAAGGATTTCTTGTTGAAGGTGAAGATAAAATAATTTCAAGAGAGGATGAAATCAATTGAAGAAAGAATTGAAGAATCAGAGAAAAATGAAATGGTAGCACAAAATTTCCAAGAATTAAGAGTTGAAAACATTGACATTAGCCCCTAGAAGGCTAGAGAAATGGTCTTGAAGAGCAATATGCTCATTTTCCCTAGATTGGAATTAAAGAAAATGTTTCTTCTTGATCAAGTGCGGGCTCAGGAAGATCCAATGCTAGTTGTAGAATTTGAATTCGATGAAGGTGTGAGTGGAATTGGGTATAACCCAAAGATTGAAACCTTGGCCATATGGAACAAACAAAAAAATACACAGAAGTCAAAATTATTGGATGTAATTCAAGGGATGAAAGGGGTAGCGATGGTAAGGACAATACAAGATACCACCCCTTTGGAGGCATCCACAATGACCATGCATTCAACCATCTTCACTCAAGCAATTGTTAATGGATTATAAGACATATTGAAGGAGTATGGAAAGGAACAGAGGTTCCTAAATGATGAAGTTAATAAACTGTTCATGGACAATGTCAAAATGAAAGAACAATTAAGAGGAGTAGGACCCTCACAAATCAAGGAGATGGTATTATATAGGCCTCCTATTGCTCCAATGGATATTGTGAAGAACATTTCTATAGAATAGGTAAAAACTCTAGAGAAGGAAGTGGATGATGTAAGGAAGGCCAACAATCAAATCCAGGATGAAGTGAAAAGATGAATTTGTGAAGTTATGGAAAAGATTCTTGAGCACAGGATAAAATCAGTTATGGATAAACTGGAGAATGTGCATGATAGTTATAGAACACTTCAGTAGGAAATGGATCAAATAAAGACACATATGCTTGTATTAAATCCTTTGTTCAAAAGGTGGTAGCCTATTCACCACACTTTGGCTAAGTTATGCAAAGTTCTACAAAGAATTCCGGATGCACCCACAACATTAAAGCCAATTGAACAAATTGTGAAGATGATTATTGATGAATTTCAATATGTACAAGGGTTTGATAAAAAGATTGTAACACGAATGGATTTATTCCATACCTGCAAACAATGGTATATACCTGAAATTGTGAGAGATGGTGATCAATTGGAGGAATTGGATAAGTGGAAGAAAGAATTTAGTTAGGTTGTTCATAAGTGCGTAACTCATATACAGCCGAAGGATGATGATACCAATCTTCCTAGGCTAAATCAGATCATGGATGGGTTGCTTATTCTTGATGCGGGATACCTAAATTTTGTCAATGATACAAAGGCATAACTAGATAGTCAATGGAAAAAACATCTTGAAAACATGCAAAAGATCCAGGAATATAAGTGGCCATCAGATTTTATAGTGTATTAGTGGGAGGAAAATTATTTGGTTTTAGAAGAATAGGACACTGAGGCGAGAGCATTTGGACATTGATCATGGAGAGGAATAATTTTCCAGATCAATGATCATGAATCTTCTACGTTGAATAATGAAACCATATGTCAAAATGTCTTAAGTCTTGTTATTTCCTTAATTATGCTAATTAAATAGTTGTTAGTAAAAGTAGTTATGAAAGGTCCTTTTTTTTGTAAAAGGCTTGTAGCTTGTTGCTTCCTATATAAATAGGAAAGCAAGGCCTAGTTTTAAATTATCATCATCATATATCATTTCCATTTTGAAGACTTCTATTATTAATATAGATCAATTGAAGCAATATAATGGAGAACATTTTATTATCAGAGATTCTCCATGACTGTGTTATCATTTTGTATTTTTCTTATGTTTTCCATACTTATTTCTTCTTTTATTTGAATGAATATTAGTTATTGAGCCTCAATACTATGCTTATGTGAATGAATATGCTAATACAATAAAGCATTTATTGTGGATGTTGGTAGAGATGCTATTTTTTTTGAAAATTTGAGCTTATTTTTCCTTGTTACATGTTCAACATAAAAATGGAAACTATTTAAAAATAATAAAATTAAAAAAGTTTCTTATTTAAATAATTGTGAGTTATGTGCATTAATATTTTATTAACTTTTGTGTCTTCATGAACATATGTTGATACAAAATGAATGGAAGAAACATCCAAGTAATCCTAATTTTTTCTACCAACAATTCATACCAAAGATTGAACAATAAAAGGATATTGCAATAGGTAGTAATTAAGGATATGATGATGATGATATATTCTTTTACTCAAGTATATTCTATGAAACATTCCTTATTTTCTATGAAACAGTGTATATATTCTTGTACTTGTAAATATTCTCTTACTGTTATGTCTATTAAATAAAACAGAGTTTGAATAAAAATGCTTCACCCTTTTTTGTAAGTGAGTATGCGAATTATTGTTTAAGGAAAAATCTTATAGTGTTTAAATTTTCAGATTACTAGTTTCAAATCTTCATTTTCTATGTATATAAAATTGTATGTGCTCTTTATCTCAAATGACATAAAACAGTAATATCATCAGAATCAAGGTTTTCAATTTCAGCACCATCATTGTCCACACTTTTCATATCCTGTTCACTTTTAAGTACAATCATCAAAATTTTATTTTTATTTATTGTCCCAGTTAATCTTGATTCCTTTCAACACAACACAATAGGTGGCATGCTAAATTTCAAAAAAATTATATACATTTTTTTGTATATATTATTTTCTTAGTGCATCATTATGTAACAACAATCTCACTTCTGAGATATATAGTAAAGATAAATGAAAGCACATTTTTTCTTTTTCAAGGGAAATGTATGGAGAATACCCTATGTCTTTCAAATAAGTGTGCAAGTGAAATAAGACATAACTGATTGAATCTGATTTTCTACTGTACAATTGTTTTTTTATGTGCTTTTTACTTTTTGCATGTGGATTACCCTGAGAAAGAGACTACTTATCTTTTCTTAAATGAATCCTTTACATTTCCTATCTATGAAAGGAATTTACTTCTTTACAATAGGTTCATGAACTTCATACAAATTAAGATTGGTGTAAAAGGCCATCCCTGCAAATGTTTTTTGGTCTAGAATTATAATGGAAAATAAAAAAGCTTGCTAGGAGAATAAAACAGGTTTTCAATTGTCCAAGTACACCATAATATTACTGAAGCATTTCAAATTTTAGGCCATAAGAATCATCCTTTTTTAAACATTGATTGCAAATAATTCTAAAAATTTAGAAGTCTTGTTCATTAACATTATTGTCTGCTACAATGTCATCCAATGTATCATTATCAATGTTCATATGTTCTTTCAAGTATTTAATATTATCATCCTCCTCATCTTGACTTGCATCATCTTCATCATCATTGAAATTTGACTGTAGACCATCTATATTATTACCAGATGTATTTGGATCATCATTTTCTATACTAGATCCATATTGTTATCTTCCATATCATCATCTAACTCTAGATTGTTGTCTTCTTGTGCTTGAACATAACCATCTTCAACATCATCATGGATGTCAATTTCTTCAATGTTCTCTAATCCATCTCTCTCATTTTTTTGGCCATCTTTTTTTTGCTCAATATCCACTAATGCATCGTAAAATACATGCTTAATCTTGGATCATAATGTATGACAAATATCCATTTGGGGTCCAAAATATCTTTATAGAAAAATACTTGCACATGAATGACATATATATATTAGACATTATATAAATTGTATGAACATATATACATCAATTGAATAATGGGACATTATTTTATAGACTACCTTTTTTATACAATAATAGCTATAAAACACAATTTTGACAACATAGTTTATAAAACATCAGTCGACACTCATTTATTATTCTTTGGTTTTCTGCCCTTAAGAACATCCTTAGGGAGACCTTGTTCTTCCCTCTTCTTTCATGCATGAGTGCATTTTAAGAAGGGGTAATCAATCAATAACTCATCCCCAATGGTAAGGTCCATAATAGCCTCAACCATTATCAATCTATCAACCTCTCTTTCCATATCTCCATCTTTATCATTTATAACCTCAACAAATTGACAATTCGGTCTTACATTAGGGTCCCTTCCCTTACTACTATTTATAAATCCTGCAATATTTTTGTGTGTGTATGCACGTCCATCTATATACATAAGATTCAACCTCTATTCATTTCTTTTCCACTTTCCAATTGGAGATAATGTGTATACATATTCAAATTTAGACTATATGTTGACATGCTAGGCTTATATTTTGCTAGCCTTCTTCATTCACCATGTAATATGATGGACCATAATATGGCATTAATCTCCTAGTGGTTTGTTCTGAATTGTTTCTATGTTTCGATCCCACATGTAAATTTTGGACAATAAAGAGGCCTAGATTCTATCCATGAATATTGGAGGGTCATATCATGTAGTTGTATCCCCAAAATTGAAACACCTCATACACTCTAGGTAGTTGCTGATCACTAGGCCAAGCACAATATAGTCGATGATCAAATGTCTCTTTGTAAATTGATCTCAAACTCAGGGGAAAGTCATCATCTCCATCACATTCATTCTCATAGGGTATGTAGTCCACCTTCCCCTTATCTTTAAGTAAATTATGCATCTTCACACTGGTTCTTGTTCTGTTACTTGTTTTCATCAATTCCTCATCTTCCGAGCTGGTATATTGGCACATATTTTTGTTAGATGTATCATCTAATAAATGATCATTGCCCTCTAGGATAGAAGTCGGTGATCCAGGAAAATTTAAACCAAGAAATTTATCCCGCAATTATCCATTAAGAAAAAATTAGTCATTTAAATAATATAAAACAATGTTTAAACGAAGTATACATGTTATTTATATCAAATTGGAAAATTCCTCACCACAATTCCTATTGGATTTGAATCGATTTTAGGAGGCATACTACTGACTGGAAGCTCATCAGATATGTAATGTCTTTGTACAATCACACATTTGAATTATTTCTTTCCACAACATACATAACATCCACAAACAACAATTTTCTCAAAGTATTCATCCCATGTACTATAGTCTTGACCTACCTCTTCTTCAGTGCAATCATTTGTTGTGTCTACATTATCCATTGTCATATCCTCTTCCACCCACTATCATCTATGTGATTTAACAGTTTTAGGTCCATGTCCACATACATATCTTGTTCTTTTTCTAGTTGAACACTTAGGCCCTACATTTGCTCCAATCTCCATCTAAAATTATCAACAACATGCATTAATTTATGTCAAGATTGGATAATACATTATAAATTTCAATAATACTGTGAAAAAATATGAATTTATCACAAAATTCCATCAGATAATTTTTTCCTAAGTGAAGTCAAAATTTGAGTACCTGATGTCCCATTTCATCCGTTGTATCCTCATTTGATATGACATGATTTTTTTCCATGGCCTCATCTCACCCCTATAATACACAACATAGTAAATAATATTGTACACCAATTATATCATTTCAAAAAATATGCTATCCAACACAAAACCTCACTTTAGTCATATATTTGACATATTGATATCATGTTTTCACTATCCTAATTTTCAAACTTTTCCCTTGATCATAGAATCACATTTAATCACCATTCTTGTGCATTTTCAACCAGTAATTTTGACCTCAGAGGCCTCATGGAAAAAAAATGACTTTATCTCCTCTGCGTTGTAGCATTTGTGAATTCATAAAACCTTCCTCCTTTGGTTGAGGTTGCTTTCTCTTCTTACCTCTATTATATCTGCAAATTCTGTTGTCTCATCTATTTCCACCCACTTTCCTCTTAGTGATTTATTATTTCTATGCCCTCCACGTCCTCTCTCAATGGCCTGCTCTGTGAATAAATATGTCACCACATAAGCTCTCACTGCACTACTACCAAGAAGGAAAAAGCAACTTGTGGGACCATGGTAAAAACTGCTATACCGCACCAAGCTAATGAAGGAGCCACAGGACAACGGTGGTCACTGCACTACCGCACACCAATGGTAGAATACTTTTAGGATTGTGAGAGTCACCACAACACCACCAGGAACAAAAGGAAGACTAGTGTGCTGCCACACAAGCTTTCACTGCATTACCATCGAGAAGGATGAACTACCTTGCATAAAAACCGCTCTACCACACTGAGCTGATGAAGAGGCCATGGGACAACGGTGGTCACAAAAACAAGGCAGGAGTTGGAATTATTTCCAACACTAGGTCCTGTGATACACAAAAATGAAAATAGTCACTATACAACAATGATAGGCGCTAAATTAGGCACACTTGACGCCACCTTATATGTCCCAAGCAGATTACATTAATGACCAAAAGTCGGCGCTAAAGTTGGCATTAACTAGCGCCGACTAAAGTGTGACTAATGAATCAAAATAAAATATTTAAAACTTTCACACGTAAAGGAAGAAATTAGATGACAAAAAAGGGAAAAATGTCACATGAAGGAAGAGAGAAAAGTGCTACAAGCAACTGATGAATGAATGAATGAGATATTTTAGTGACGTCCATGAGACCAAGCGGCCTAAGGGACCGAGAACCAAAAAGCTAAGGAATCTCCATACTCTTTTCCATGTTACAATTTTGACCAAAAAACTAGTTGTCTTGTTGATCTTCTCCTCAAATAACTTGTGCAAATTGTCAGCCTTTAAGTTGAATTTTTATGAGAAATTCGATTTAGTTTGCGAAACCATAGGTAAGGTTACCAAAAAAATTTATTGCTTGAATCCGTGATTGTTTACTACTCTTTGTATTGCATTCGAATTCATGATTGTTTACTGGTTCATGGCCTAACTAGTCAAGGAAACCTCTAAATTGTCCCATCATAATAAATTGTAAAACCTTTGAGAAACCAACAAAAAAATTTACCCTACCCATTTGAGCTTTGGCTGAAAATATTATAGCACGAAGTGAGGATGCCTCCGTATTCTTTCCCTAACCTAGGTATCAAGGAAATAGTGAACTGCTTGGAAAATCTGGGAATTGGGTTAGTCACTGTTGAGCAACTGTTGAAAATAAATGCAGAAACAACTAGGTTTTTCCTAGTCGTGCCATAGTCACTGATGCCATGACAAATTTGTGCAAGATTGCATTATGAAAGATTTTTCATGATAAGGTTATCAACACTAAGCAAACTGAGTGAACATATTTTCCCTAGGTTATCAACACTAAGAAAACCCAACAACATATTTTCCCACAAAAAAAAAATTGCATACTGCAAACTAGATGAAAAATTTCATTCCTGACAGTGTGTACTTCATTTTCCTCCATAGACTGGATGAAAACAATTTTCCCTAGGTCACCTCAAAATGTCAAGAAATGGAGGGAAGTGAGCATTGACAAAAAACTCTGGCCACAATGGGGTAATTCATTGTCAATTTATAGATTTGTAAATGTTTCCATTATTTCTTTGAATTTTACTTTTTAGTTTTTTATTTCTAAATTTAAAAGAAGAAATATAATTTAAAAAATATATATAGGGACATGAGACTGAAAAAGATAAAGAGGAATTGGCTTCCATATTGGGGGTAGATGAAGTGAACAAATTGGTTAATGTGGACTAGACAACACTTGTCAGATACATAGAAAAAACAATCTATTAACGCCCCTCAAACATTGCAAACAAATCAATTGTGTCAAAGGGAATCAATTGATTCCCCAACTAGTCTTGGATCTAGTAGAATATCCAAGAAGAAATCGTGATAGTAAACTCTAAGAATGTGGAACAAGGAGCAAAGAATTCCAATCTTGGGACATAGAGTTCCACCACTCCATGTTATGAATCTTGCATTGGTAGCTACAATACGAAGATAGCATACGAGGTGGTTTAAGGGGAAGTCCAAATGGCCAATGCTGGGAAAAAATTTGTGAATAGGTTGAAGGAATCATGTCTTCAACAATTCAAAGACCATCTACATTTTCCATTCTGAAAGATACCCATGCACCTAAAAAAAGTAGTTATCCATGACATGGAGATTGATTTTGGAACAGGTTGGTCTATAAAGAAGATAAAGCTATGAATGTCTCAAAACTGCAAGAGATTTTGGTGCAACCAAACAAAGAAGATAAAAAAAATCCCTCTTGAGCTAAGGTAGAAAAAAAGGCCAATGGATGTAAGTGTGAAAGTATGGAGAGAGCTTGTAAAAGAATATGAGAAGTTCGATGCACAGAGGAAGTCCAGTGATGAGAGTACGCAGGTATTTGAAATTTTCTCATAAGATTATATCAAATTTATTAAACGGTATTTAAATTTTATTTGTGCATAGTTAAATTGAATTAGTATATGTTTTAGGACAAGGCCTCCAAGGCTAGGCTTGAGAAACTTCATGCCACATATCGCAGTGGCCAAAAAGGTTTACAGGCCTTGATCTATACATTTTTAAGCATATTTAATATGTTAAATTATATTTTTTTCTTTATTTCATTGGAAAAATTAAATTATTGCATATTAATTAGTTTAACTAGTCCATGTGCTATGTTTTCACAGGATGAGAAATATGGCCACCATCCAAAGCAATTTGAAAAGAATATGTTACAAGACAAAAAGTAGAATGATTTTGTAATCTGGATGGAGAACAAGGTATCAATAGTTGAGTTTCAATAACTTAGTTTGATATTGTTGTTTTAATATGTCAATTTGTATCTCTTGTGTTGAGTTGTTTATTGATGCATAGGATGAGTAAATAGAGATCAAATCTTATGATTACAAGATGACTGTTTATGTGCATGAATAAATAGTAGAAGGATGTAGATGAACTCAATTCATTTGACTTTATGCCTCTTGGTAGGCATTCTTCTTGAATCTCTAATATCAGGTGCCCGAGAATTCCCTGTAGATTTTACCTTTCGTTACCACATTTCCTCTTCACTATAAGACTCGTCTCCTTTTTCCTTATATGCATTTTTGGCTTCGAATTCTAATTCATCCCATGTTTTACCTTCCTCCTCTTCAGAATCTTCTTCTTCTTCGTCCTCTGACTCCACAAGATATTCATCTTCTAAACCTTCCTCATCTGATTTTGATTCCTCTTCTACATTAGAGGGTTCATAACCTTGATCTCACTCTTCTGAATTATTAGAATCATAATCACTAGCTTCCATATTCAAAAATTCCCAACCACCATCTTCAAAAAATTTATTTGGATCATCAGTAATACTCTTCAAAATTGGCCACTAGTTCAAGTTCATTCTTCTTGCATAATACTTTATATCCATGGAGTTCAGCCATCCCTCGATGCCATCAAGCGAAGATTGAGGAATGGCATACATGTAGAGTACATATCGCTTGAAGTCTTCGAAAACAATAGCCATATCAAATTCCTTTTTCCTAAGTCATACTCTCTCAAGGTTAACAATCTCAATCTCACTAATAGCGATTACTAAGAAAGGTAATTCCACAAACTCTACCAAAGATTTTACCATAGTAACAATAAAAGAAAAGGCTTTGAAAGGAACTCCATGAAAACCAAGCTCTCTAAATGGTATATCAAACTCTAGTTCAAAATATTTTAGATAAGGTTGATCCCATATAATCTCTCTTACTCACTTTGACAAATCCTTGAAACTCCGTATTGATTTATTTTTCCTGTCGCTCTCTTGCTATTCTTCCTCAATTTCATCAGGATCATACATTAACCTTCTTTCCCCTCCTAAATTTTTGATCACATCCATTACCTCCACATAAAACTAGACATCCTTGGTCTTCTTGGTTCCCATGCCATTCTATGGTTATCCAAATGAAAATGAAACAAAGTAATAATCTCCTTCTCGACTAGCTGGAAGAATGCATGCTTAATGTTTTGATACATGATATCAGCTCTCTCTTCTACTCTCATGGTTGAATACTGAAATCTAGTATGGTCAGCCCCCATAGTTCCATTCATCTTTCTTCCTCTTCCACCAAATGCTGGCCTGATCCACACGTCTGCCAGTCTAATTGGATTTGTTTTTGAAAGCTGAAGTTTCTCCCGAGTCACCAGTGTAGCTATCTCTGCCTCTTCAAACTCTTTCATTTCTATAGTTCATCTCTGGGATTTAATCATCTGTACCACATGGTTGATGTGCTTTGAATCCTTGCATCTAAAGGAAATTTCCTTAACATAAATACTACTAGGGAATTTCAATGTTGCCATAGTTGTTGGAATTAAAGTTGGTACCTGCAACATTGAATATTATCCTTATATAAAAATTCCCTCCATCTTGTTGGCTTGTAACACTCTTGATGGTGGCTACATGAAATCTGATTTTGATTCCTCCTCTACATTAGAGGGTTCATAACCTCGATCTCACTCTTCTGAATTATCAGAATTAGAATCACTAGCTTCCATATTCAAAAATTCCCAATCACCTTCTTCAAAAAATTTATCTGGATCATCAGTAATACTCTTCAAAATTGGCTGCTAGTTCAAGTTCATTCTACTTTCATAATACTTTATATACATGGAGTTCAACATCCCTTGATGCCATCAAGCAAAGATTGAGGAATGGCGTCAATGCGGATTATATCCCGCTTGAAGTCTTTGAAAACAATAGCAATATCAAATTCCTTTTGCCCAAGTTATACTCTCTTAAGGCTAACAATCTCAATCTCACTAATAGCGATTACTAAGAAAGGTAATTCCACCAACTCTACCAAACAGTTTACCGTAGGAACAATAAAAGCAGAGGCTTTAAAAGGACTCCATGAAAACCAAGCTCTCTAAATGGTATATCAAACTCTAGTTCAAAATATTTTAGATGAGGCTGATCCCATATAAGCTCTCTTACTCGCTTTGACAAATCCTTGAAACTCTATATTGATTTTATTTTTCCTGTCTCTCTCTTGTTGTTCTTCCTCAATTTCATCAGGATCATACATTGACCTTCTTTCCCCTACTAAATTTTGGGCCACATTCATTACCTCCACATAAAACTGGACATCCTTGGTCTTCTTGGTTCCCATACCATGGTATGGTTATGCAAATGAAAATGAAACAAAGTAATCATCTCCTTCTCCACTAGATGGAAGAATGCATGCTTAATGTTTTGATACATCATATCAGCTCTCTCTTCTGCTCTCATGGTTGAATGCTGAAATCCAGTATGGTGGGCCTCCAGAGTTCCATTCATCTTTCTTCCTCTTCCACCAAATGTTGGCCCGATCCACATGTCTTCCAGCCTAATTGGCTTTGATTTTGAAAGATGAAGTTTCTCCCGAGTCACCAATGTAGCTCTCTCTTCCTTTTAAGACTCTTTCATTGATATAGATCATCTCTGGGATTTAATCATCTGTACCACATGGTTGATGTGCTTTGAATCCTTGCATCTAAAGGAAATTTCCTTAACATAAATACTACTAGGGAATTTTAATGTTTCCATTGTAGTTGGCATTAACGTCGGTACCTACAACATTGAATATTATCCTTATATAAGAATTCCCTCCATCTTGTTGGCTTGTAACACTCTTGATGGTGGCTACATGAAATATGATTTTGATTCCTCCTCTACATAAAAGGGTTCATAACCTTGATCTCACCCTTTTGAATTATCAGAATCAGAATCACTAGCTTCCATATTCAAAAATTCCAACCACCATCTTCAAGAAATTTATCTGGGTCATCAGTAATACTCTTCAAAATTGGTTGTCAGTTCAACTTCATTCTGGTTTAATAATACATTATATCCATGGATTCCAACATCCCTTGCCATCAAGCGAAGATTGAGGAATGGCGTCAATGCAGAGTACATCCTTCTTGAAGTCTTTGAAAACAATAGCCATATCAAATTCCTTTTGCCCAAGTCATAATCTCTCAAGGTTAACAATCTCAATCTCACTAATAGCGATTACTAAGAAAGGTAATTCCACCAACTCTACCAAATAGTTTACCGTAGGAACAATAAAAGCAGAGGCTTTAAAAGGAACTCCATAAAAATCAAGCTCTCTAAATGGTATATCAAACTCTAGTTCAAAATCTTTTAGATGAGGCTGCTCCCATATAAGCTCTCTTACTCGCTTTGGAAAATCCTTGAAACTTTGTATTGATTTTATTTTTCTTGTCCCTCTCTTTTTGTTCTTCCTCAATTTCATCAGGATCATACATTGACCTTCTTGCCCCTCCTAAAGTTTGGACCACATCCATTACTTCCACAGAAAACTAGACATACTTGGTCTTCTTGGTTCCTAGGCCATGATATGGTTATGCAAATGAAAATTAAACAAAGTAATCATCTCCTTCTCCACTGGCTGGAAGAATGCATGCTTAATGTTTTGATACATCATATCAGCTCTCTCTTCTGCTCTCATGGTTGAATACTAAAATCCAGTATGTTGGGCCTCTAGAGTTCCATTCATCTTTCTTTCTCTTCCACCAAATTCTGGCCTGATCCACGTGTCTTCTAGCCTAATTGGCTTTGTTTTTGAAAGCTGAAGTTTCTCCCGAGTCACCAGTGTAGCTATCTCTGCCTCTTCAAACTCTTTCATTACTACAGTTCATCTCTAGGATTTAATCATCTATACCACATGGTTGATGTGCTTTGAATCCTTGCATCTAAAGGAAATTTCCTTAACATAAATACTACTAGGGAATTTTAATGTTTCCATTGTAGTTGGCATTAATGCTGGTACCCACAACATTGAATATTATCCTTATATAAGAATTCCCTCCATCTTGTTGGCTTGTAACACTCTTGATGGTGGCTACATGAAATATGATTCTAATTCCTCCTCTACATCAGAGGTTTCATAACCTTGATCTCACTCTTTTGAATTATCAGAATCAGAATCACTAGCTTCCATATTCAAAAATTCCCAACCACCATCTTCAAAAAAATTATCTGGATCATTAGTAATACTCTTCAAAATTGGCTGCCAGTTCAAGTTCATTCTGCTTTCATAATACTTTTTATCCATGGAGTTCAACATCCCTTGATGCCATCAAGTGAAGATTGAGGAATGGCGTGAATGCGGAGTACATCCTATTTGAAGTCTTTGAAAACAATAGCCATATCAAATTCCTTTTGCCCAAGTTATACTCTCTCAAGGTTAACAATCTCAATCTCACTAATAGCGATTACTAAGAAAGGTAATTCCACCAACTCTACCAAATAGTTTACCATAGGAACAATAAAAGCAAAGGCTTTAAAAGGAACTCCATGAAAACCAAGCTCTCTAAATGGTATATCAAACTCTAGTTCAAAATCTTTTAGATGAGACTGCTCCCATATAAGCTCTCTTACCCGCTTTGACAAATCCTTGAAACTCTGTATTTATTTTATTTTTCTTGTCCCTCTCTTGTTGTTCTTCCTCAATTTCATTAGGATCATACATTGACCTTCTTTCCCCTCCTAAAGTTTGGACCACATCCATTACCTCCACATAAAACTAGACATACTTGGTCTTCTTGGTTCCCATACCATAATATGGTTATGCAAATGAAAATGAAACAAAGTAATCATCTCCTTCTCCACTAGCTAGAAGAATGCATGCTTAATGTTTTGATACATGATATCAGCTCTCTCTTCTGCTCTCATGGTTGAATACTCAAATCCAGTATGGTAGGCCTCCAGAGTTCCATTCATCTTTCTTCCTCTTCCACCAAATGCTGGCCTGATCCACACGTCTGCCAGCCTAATTGTCTTTGTTTTTGAAAGCTGAAGTTTCTCTTAAGTCACCAATGTAGCTCTCTCTGCCTTTTTAGACTCTTTCATTGATACAGATCATCTCTGGGATTTAATCATTTATACCACATGGTTTATGTGCTTTGAATCCTTGCATCTAAAGGAAATTTCCTTAACATAAATACTACTAGGGAATTTTAATGTTTCCATTGTAGTTGGCATTAACGCCGGTACCTACAACATTGAATATTATCCTTACATAAGAATTCCCTCCATCTTGTTGGCTTGTAACACTCTTGATGGTGGCTACATGAAATATGATTTTGATTCCTCCTCTACATCAGAGGGTTCATAACCTTGATCTCACTCTTTTGAATTATCAGAATCAAAATCACTAGCTTCCATATTCAAAAATTCCCAACCACCATCTTCAAAAAATTTATATGGATCATTCGTAATACTCTTCAAAATTGGCTGCTAGTTCAAGTTCATTTTGCTTTCATAATAATTTATATCCATGGAGTTCAACATCCCTTGATGCCATTAAGCGAAGATTGAGGAATGGCGTGAATGTAGAGTACATCCTGCTTGAAGTCTTTGAAAAAAATAGCCATATCAAATGCCTTTTGCCCTGTTGGAACTGGAAAAATCTGGTGATTTTACATGTTGTCCACATTCATAATTTTCCAAGTGAGTCCTACCTTGAACATATTTCCCTCTCTTCATGCATATTTTCTCCATATTTTCCCATGTTGCTCCATAGTTTCCATCGGATCATGCTTTTTTTACATTCTGGTTCCTTTCGGCGTGAGAATTCCCGGGTCTCCCCAAACCATTCTTCTGATAAACGTCTATGTTTCCTATCGGCAAGACATTTATGATGTCATGGCGATTGAGGATGATACGCATCATTCGGCAGGAGTTGTGGCATCGATATATGTCCTGGCGAATTCTTGGGGTCTCACTGACAAACACATTGAAGGATTCACTTGGGCCAAACAGGTTGCTTTCGGTGTAAGGTTATAATGAGTTTCTTTTGTCACACGACCAGTCATGGAAGAATTGGCATATCGGCAAAGGGTCTTCAGCTTCGGTATAATTTCATAGCGAGCCCGTCGGGTCTTGCCGACAATGTCTTATGAATGGCTTTCGGCGAAAGGTTGGCATTCTCTTGGCGATGTGTGCTCAGGGTGTTTCGATATGACATAACCTAATCTACGTGATGTCTCCCCAACGGTGAAAATTCACAGTGAGTCAAGGTGTATGAAGGAACATCTCAGGGAAACATAAAGAGATATACATAGGGTCTCCCCGATATCTGAAGGCTATAGCGAAATGGGTGGAACAAAAAGTGTAGTTCAGTAAGGTAATTTCTTATGTCTCAACAACTTGGAGATGGCGTTCTGGGTGACTTCCAGTATAATGAACCATTATCTGCATGATGTTTCCCTGACTCCACGAGGTCATGGCAAAACATAAAGGAACATGAGGCTTCCTCGTGACTTCGGTGAAACATAAAATGATCTAAACGACATCTCCTCGACTTTGATATGTCACGGCGAAAGTGAGTAACACCAAGCGAAGTGATTAACGATTGAATTGCCTTCAGCATAGCTATACGATATGTATCACCGACTGTTTCACTGATGAATAATAGAAATTCAAATACTATGGCCGACATGTATATGTTTGAAAACCGTTGCTGGCCGACTTGATTTGAGCCCGAATTTGGTGGAGGGCCGACATGGAATTTCAATATGATTTATTTTCTTGATGCTAGTGTATAAATAGGCATTTTGTAATTGTAAAATTACCACCAGTTATTAGATATTCGATACATAGCAAGTAGATATAGTGGAACAAAATTATCAGATTAGAGACTATTGTTGCATGATTTCAGAATGGAGGTATTTATAAAAATCAGTTGATGTTGCTGCATTTCTCTAGTGTCAATTATTTGTTGAATCTAATGAAAGTATTGCTAAGTTGTCTCCAAGATTGAAGCTTTCTGGTTGTTTGAATTGATATGACAAGTTTATATATAATTCATCAGTGCACATTTTTTGTATCTGTGTGATTGATTGATTGGTTCTTTCAAGAAAAGATTAAATCCTTTTAGTTAATCACAATAATCAAAGAGAATCATCTAGATTGTTCAAGTAGAGCTTCGTAATCACATTTTGCATGTTTATACAAGTTGTAAACATAATATATGATAGATAATTTGAGTTTCTCCAGAGAAGTGTTGCTCATCTTGATCTCGTTTGACTCTGCATACCCAATAAGGCACTAGTCTCTACACTTAATCATTTTGAATTCATTCAATTTATTTACATATGTTAGTTGAACATTTTAGGATTTATATCAGAATATTGTTACTACTTTCAAATTTGGTTTCATTTGTTCACCTCTATTTGCCATTGTGAACAAATTGTTGTAAGAGATATAAACATAAGTCTACTTAATTCAGAGAGGTACACCTACCCAAGGTTTAGCAGCACCTAAAGAGTAGAAGGTTGAGTTCTCTTGACCTTGTCTATTATCCTAAAGCGTATCAAGAGATTGGCAGCCTCTTGAGGCATTCAACCTGCATTTTTGAGAGCTAACAAATTGGCGACTCTGCTGGGGAATACATTCAGAATCAAGGCCTTAATCATAGAGTCAGGAACTTTATACAGACTCCACTGGGAATAAGAAACATCAAGTATTTTCTCACTTTTGAAAAAAGTGAGTGGTGACTCTGACAGAAATTTTGTAGTTGTTCAAACATGAATGGTAGAAGATCTCAATACAGGGGAGGTCATACTGGAGCTCCTACTGGCAGCAGTAAATGGACACACAAAGATGAAAAGGTTGATAAGGGAAAAGGGATATGTGATGATATGTGCTTAACAGATAAAGACAAAGCATCAAGAGCACATTGTGAAATATATGATCGATATGATACATGGAGAAACAATTCAAGTGCAGAACCTTGTACTCCAGAGGATCAAAGAAATCCTTTCTCTTTTCTTGATCCTCAGAAACAAGTTGAGTTTAGAGCTGAATTAGAGGCTGAACGAATCAAAATTCAACATGACTATGATCAGAAGATGGAGGGTAACCAAAATGATGTTATTGATCATGAGCTTCCTGGGGAAGTAAAAGCACAGTTTGAATCACAGAGGAAGGAGATAGAGGAATTAAGGGTTGCATTGCTAAAAGCCTAGCTTGCTTCTCAGATAGCTAATTTCCCCCCAAAGTATGTACCACCTCATAAGCAAGGTAATCATAGTGCTAGACCTTCTGATCCACTAGTGTCTTCTCACCATAAGATAGGAAGTCACTATAGATAGCCAAATCATCCACCTCATATTCCCACACAGCATACAAATATACATCCACCTCCTGGTTAGCATCATGTGCCACAACATAATGCACAATACAATAATCCTATGAACCAATATCAGTACCCACCTATTCCGCCCCCTCACCAGTATGCAGCAATGATCAAACAATTTGATTTAGTAGGGTTTCAATTATATCCTTACCCTATGGATGGCAGCTGGAGAGGTCTGGTACCTAAGTTTACAGGGAGTAATGCAATTACTGTTGAAGAACATTTAAATAATTTCAATGTGTTCATCCAAGACATAGGCGTGCCATATGAAGATTTACATATGAGGCTATTTATGATGTCACTTCTTGAAGATGCTAGAGATTGGTTCAACATCTTGCCAGCACTCTCAATTAAATCTCTCCAAATATTCCAGGATAGATTCCTAGAGCAATATGGGAATCTAAATGCACCAGATGTAGCTCTTCATGAATTGATGCAAATTTAGAAAAATTAGAATGATTCAATTTATGATTTCAATCGGAGATTCAACAAGTTGCAGACTAAAGTACCTCCTGGATCAAGGTTGCTAGATTTTGTAGCATTGAGTGTTTATTTAAATGCATTTGATCCTAAAATAGGGTATGAATTGAGAAGAGGGTCTCCAAGAGATCTGGCTGAAGCTCAGAAGATAGCATTGACAATTGAAAACAATAGGATGGCTTTAGGTATAATCAATAAAAGAGACAACCCTAGGCCTCCTCAACAAAACAACAATTATCATTACAGACAGGAGAACACATACAGAAATGAAAGGCCGAAGTTGCATGATATGCCTTATAATACAGATTGGAAAGATGGAAAACCTATAACAGCTAGGCCTAGAAACAAAGAGACTCCTAATCCATTGAGCAAGAAGGGAACTTATATGGTGAGTTACAATTACTTCTGTGAAGCTTGTGATAAGCCACATTCCCCATATTATTGTGTTGTAGCCCAAAGGATACAAGAAGAGGGAATGTTGATGGAAAACAATGAAGAAGATCACACAGTGTATTTAACTTCAAATGCATTCCATAATGTTCAGGAGAGGTACTCATCTTCAGAGGATGAAGGATATGAGTATGATGTTTCAAATCAGAAGTATCATGTCCATATGGCTGAACAGTAGGTCTTTTTTGATTCTGAGGAAGATTACACAGAGCCACATTCTGTTGAGGTGCCTACTCCATGCAGTATGAGAAGACTCACCAAAGAAGAAATAGAGAGACTGACTGTTGCTGCAGTTGAGGAAGCAAGGAGTAAATACTAGTTGAGAAACAAAAAAGTGAATGAGACGGAAGGTGTCCCTAGGGGAATTTTTATGAAGGATTAGAAGGCAACACAAGGAACTGTGAAGAAGTCAGAAAAGAGACTGCCTGATAAAGATGAATAGAGGCATGTCCAAAGACATGAAGTTAAGAAAGAAGTGAAGGAATTACATAAAAAGATACAAACGTCTGACCAGCCTAGTAAAAAAGAAAAAGAAGAAAACAAAGGAGAAACATTGGAGTAGAAGAATATTGTTAAGTTGGAGGGCTCTTCTTTTGACTTCACCTAGGTGTTATCCCAGGTAAAAAAATTTGTCCCACTACTTGAAATGATGAAAATAAAAGAATATAGGGACACTACTGTTCAATTGATAACAAATGGAAATGAAAAACATGTGAATTCTAAGAATAGTGTAGCTATTAGAGCAGTCAATAGGAAGGAGAAAGTAAATATCCCAGAAGTCTGCTTGGGTGATGTATTAACAACTCCCCCTCAAGTTGATCCTTTTTTCACTACATTGCTTATAAACAACAAACTGCTAAGGAATTGCATGATAGACTCTGGTGTTGCTATAAATATCATGCCAGTAGGAGTTATGAAGTAGCTTGGCATGTGGGTTGATACATATGATGGGAAGTGTTATGCAATGGATAACATACCTATTCCTATGGTAGGCATTATGAGAGGTGTTGAAGTCAAGCTAGCTACTTTTCCACAGGTGGCTTATAATATAGATATAATAGTCATTGATACTCCTCAGTTCGGGATGCTCTTATCAAGAAAGTGGACAACAATTGTTGGTGGAAACGTCCAGTTTGATTTATCTTATGCAACAATCCCAGTGAATGGCCAAGAAATGAAGTTGTATAGGGAGCTAAGAATGAACTGGCTTGTTGACTATGTGCCTCAAGATCAAATCAATTGCTTTTGTGATGTTGATCTTAGAAGTTTCAAGATAGAATCAGCCCAACCAGAATTAACCAATAGTGATCCAATAGAAAAACATGTTGCACAGAATTGCAATGGCGTATGGAAGATGTTTTTGATGGAGCTTGCAGCTAGGAAGGAAATGGAGTTGGGATTGTGTTTGTTTCCCCTAAAGGTATTACATTTAAATATTCATTCTTGTTGGCATTTGAATGTACAAACAATGTGGCAGAGTATGAAGCTTTATTGACAGGCTTGAACATAGCAGTGAAACACAAGATTAAGTTGCTGACTATTTTTGGTGATTCTGAGTTGGTTGTTTCACAAACTAAATCCAAGTATGCAGCAAAGCACAAAAGATTAAAGCAATATAGGAATGTTGTATGGGACACAATTGAGTTTTTGATGCATTTTAAATCGAGTGGATTGACAGATCAAAGAACATAATGGCTGACTTTTTAGCAAATGTGGCACTGAAAAGAGATGATATCACATTGGCTGGGGTATCACAGATTGAGTTCAAGACAAGGCCTGTTGTTCTTGATAACATTTATAATTTGCAATTCTTCAATGATGATACTGACCTTTTGAAATTTCTTCATTGTATAGATCAGTATGAAGCCCAGGAAATTGACTTCAATGCTTTTGTTGAGGAAGTAGATGGGAAGCAAACTATGTTTGGCAAGAAGATCTTACAGCTCAAAACAAATAAGCTTCCTAAAGGCTTAGTGGCATTGGAGAGGGTGTATGATGGAAATGATCGGTCTCTCATAAGGAAAACACCATTCAAGAGGGAAGATATTGAAGAAATTAATTTAGGGATTGAGATGGCACCAAGAAAGGTATACATTGGAAAGAAAATAAGCCCTACAATTAGAAGAATGCTAATAGAGTTGCTGAGAAAATATAAGCATGTGTTTGCTTGGTCTTATGAAGATTTGAAAGCATACAGGGAGGATTTATTTCAGCATGAAATACCATTGAAGCTAGATGTTAAGCCATTCAGACAAAAGCAAAGACCCATAAATCCAACACTGGAGCCTAAGATGCAAGAGGAGTTGACAAAGCTCAGAGATGGGGGAATTATCAAACCAATCAGGCATTCAACGTGGGTCTCAAACTTGGTCCTTGTGAGGAAGAAAAATGGGGACATCAAATTGTGTGTGGACTTCAGAAATCTGAATATGGCATCTCTCAAGGACAATTATCCTCTACCCAATATGGAGGCTATATTGCATAAGGTGACAGGTGTGAGTTGTTGTCTATGATGGATGGGTTTTCAGGGTATAACTAGGTTAAGGTTAAATAATCTGAGCAATATAAGATAGCATTTACAACTCCTTGGGGAACATATGTATACATAAGAATTCCATTTGGTCTCAATAATGTAGGAGCGACTTTCCAAAGAGCTATGGATGTGGCATTTGCAGATCTGATCAATGCTATCATGGTGGTGTACCAAGATGACCTGACTACTTATTCAAAGAAGGCTGAAGATCATGTACAACATCTGGAAAAGGTATTTATTAAAGCCCTAGAATATGGTATCAGTTTAAATCCTAAGAAGTGTCATTTTGTAGTCACAGAAGGTAAGCTCTTAGGACATATTGTTTCAAAAGAGGGAGTTAGAATAGATCCTGAGAGGGTTGAGGCCATTGATAAAATTCCTGTTCCAAAAACTGTGAAGGCTATACAGTCATTCTTTGGACAAATTAATTTCGTTAGGAGGTTTGTTTCTAACTTTGCTGAGATCAAGAAGCCCATATCAAAAATGTTGAAGAAAGGATAGAAAATGGAATGGACTGTAGAGGCCTTGGAAGCCTTTATATCTATCAAAAGGGCCATCAAGGAAGCTCATGTCCTTAAATCTCTAGACTTTACAAAGCCATTTCAGATATTTTCATTTGCTTCAATGCATACTATTGATGTTGTTATGTTACAAAATAATGAGGATGGTCATGAACAACCTGTCTTTCTTCAGTAAGTCATTACAAGGGTCTGAATTGTAGTATGACATAATGGAAAAATAGGCGTTTGCATTGGTAAAGGCCACAAAGGCTTTTAGGCCATATCTTGTTGGAGCAAAGGTGATTGCTTATGTCCCTCATGCAGCTGTCGAGGATATTCTGACACAATATGAAGTTACAGGAAAAAGATGTAGATGGATTAACAAAATCCAAGAGTTTGACATGGAGATATAGATTACTAAGCTAGTGAGAGGTCAAAGCTTGGCTAGGCTGATGGTAGAATCAAATATTGAAGCAAGTCAAGTTTGTAATGTAGATGAGGGGACTGCAGTTGCAAGCATCAAGCATACTTCTTGGTATACTGATATTATGCATTACCATAAGTACATGAAATGTCCAGAGGGATTGAATGATAGCCAGTAAAGAACTCTAAAGTTACAGGCATCTAAATATGTTTTTATGGATAGAGATCTATTTTGGAAGAATAGGGATGGTATACTATTGTTATGTCTAGATGAATTTCAGGCCAAGCATGTTTTAAGTGAAATGCATGAAGGATTTTGTGGAGGACATTATTCAGAAAAAAAAATACACATAAGATTCTCAAGGCAGTTTACTATTGACCTAAGGTTTTTAATGATTCTTTCACACATGTAAGAAAATGTGAAGCCTGCCAGAAGTTCTCTGGAAAGCTGAAATATCAAGGAGCCTTGCCATTTTGACCCTTGCAGACTGATGCCCCTTTTCATCAATGGGGAATTGATTTCATTGGAGAGATATAGGAAAAATCAAGTGGAAGATACAAGTGGATACTAGTTGCCACTGATTATTTTACCAAATGGGTAGAAGCAATCCCAACTAAACAGGCTACAAGCAAAGTGGTGAAAAATTGCTTGATGGACAACATTATCACCAGATTTGGTACACCACTGAAGTTAATCATAGACAATGGAATGTGTTTCAGATCAGATGAGTTCAAAAGCTTTTGTGCCACATATGGAATTACTATTTCTTATGTAGCTCCTTACCATCCACAAGCTAATGGTAAACCTGAATCTAGCAATAAGAGTCTTTTGAATATTATAAGGAGGATGTTAGGATAGAACAAGAAAGCCTAGGATTCAAAATTAAAGCTGGTTGTGTGGGCTGATAGGATTACTGTGAAAAGAGCAATTGGAAAATCCCCGTTTGAATTGGTGTACGGAGAACAAGCCAGGATGCCTTTACAGAATTTATTACTAGTCTACAGGTTTGTCCTTCAGGAAGATTTGGATGTTCCTAAACCTATGGAAGAAAGAATGGAGCAATTAGCTGAACTTGATGAAATAAGGAGAGTTGCTAAAAATCAAAACATGAAGTTACAGACATAGATGAAGTATCTATTTGACAAGAAGGCAAAGGATAGAAAATTTGAAGAGAATGACTTGGTGTTGATGTGGAATGCAAGGTGTCAGGAGAAGGGCAAGCATGGTAAATTTGAAGCCTTGTGGCTAGGACCTTTTGTTGTTGTTGGAAAGAAGGGTGAAGACTCATTCTATCTACAGAATATGGCTGGTGAAGATCAGGAATTGCCTGTTCATGGAAAATTTTTGAAACACTTTTTCTCTTAAAGAAGCATAGAGGATTAAGGGTTTCCAGTGCATGGACAACTCTTGGTTATCCTCTTTAAAATTCTTTTCCATGCACAGTAGTTTAGGATTTTCCCATTCATCTTCATTTTTCTTTCATTTTCCATCCATATACATTGCCATTCATTCCATTTCTATTCATTGGTTCATCACTCTGTGTTTGGTCTACTCACCCAAAGATCTGGATCCTTGTAATGATCTTACTCTCATTCATCCCTAGATGGAGCCACTGTTGGAAATATAAAAATCTGGTGATTTTACATGTTGTCTACATTCATAATTTTCCAAGTGAGTCCTACCTTGAACACATTTCCCTCTCTTCATGCATATTTTCTCCATAGTTTCCATTGGATCATGCTTTTTTTACATTTTGGTTCCTTTCGGCATGAGAATTCTCGGGTCTCCCAAAACCATTCTTCTAATAAACGTCTGTGCTTCCTATCGGCAAGACATTTCCTATCTCACGATGACTAAGGATGATATGCATAGAATGATAGGAGTTGCGGCATCGATATATGTCTTGGTGAATTCTTGGGGTCTCACCGATAAACACATTGAAGGATTCACTTGGGCCAAACAGGTTGCTTTCGGTGTATGGTTACAACGAGTTTCTTTTGTCACACTGACCGGTGGTGGAAGAATTGGCATATCAGCAAAGGGTCTTTAGCTTCGGTATAATGTCATAGTGAGCCCGTCGAGTCTTCCCGACAATGTCTTATGAATGGATTTCAATGAAAGGTTGGAATTCTCTTGGTGATCATGTGTACTCGGGGTGTTTTGATATGACATAACCTAATCTATGTGATGTCTCCCCGATGGTGAAAAGTCATAGCAACTCAAGGTGTATGAAGGAACATCTCGGGGAAACATAAAGCAATCTACATAGGGTCTCCCCGCTATCTGAAGGCTATAGTGAAATGGGTGGAATGAAAAGTGCAGTTCGGTAAGGTAATTTCTTATGTCTCAACAACTTGGACATGGCGTTCGAGGTGAATTTCGGTATAATGAACCATTATCTGCATGATTTTTCCCCAACTCCACGAGGTCACGGTGAAACATAAAGGAACATGAGGCTTCCTCTTGACTTCGATGAAACATAAAATGATCTAAACGACAACTCCCCGACTCTGATATGTCATGGCAAAAGCGAGTAACACCAAGCAGAGTGATTAATGATTGAATTGCCTTCAGCATAGCTATACGATATGTCTCTCTGATTTTTTCATTAATGAATAACAAAAATTCAAATACTGTGGCCGACATGTATATGTTTGAAAACCGTTGCTGGCCGACTTGATTTGAGACCGAATTCTATGGAGGGCCAACATGGAATTTCAATATGAATAATTTTCTTGATGCTAGTGTATAAATAGGCATTTTGTAATTGTAAAATTACCACCAGATATTAGATATTCAATACACAACAAGTAGATATAGTGGAAAAAAATAATCAGATCAGAGACTATTGTTGCATGATTTCAGAATGGAGGTATTTATGAAAATCAGTTGATGTTGTTGCATTTCTCTGGTGTCAATTATTTGTTGAGTCTAATGAAAGTATTCTAAGTTGTCTCCAAGATTGAATCTTTCTGGTTGTTTGAATTGATATGAAAAGTTTATATATAATTCATCAGTGCACATTTGTTGTATCTGTGTGATTGATTGATTGGTTCTTTCAAGCAAAGATTAAATCCTTTTAGTTAATCACATTAATCAGAGAGAATCATCTAGATTGTTCAATTGAAGCTTCGTAATCACATTTTTCATGTTTATACAAGTTGTAAACATAATATATGCCAGATAATTTGAGTTTCTCTAGAGAAGTGTTGCTCATCTGGATCTCATTTGACTCCGCATACCCAATAAGGCACTAGTATCTACACTTAATCATTTTGAATTCATTCAATTTATTTACATATGTTAGTTGAACATTTTAGGAATTATATTAGAATATCGTTACTACTTTCAAAATTGGTTTCATTTGTTCACCTCTATTTTCCATTGTGAAAAAATTGTTGTAAGAGATATAAACATAATTTTGCTTAATTCAGAGTGGTACACCCGCCCAAGGTTTAGCAGCACCTAAAGAGTAGAAGGTTGAGTTCTCTTGACCTTTTCTATTACCCTAAAGCATATCAAGAGATTGGAAACCTCTTGAGGAATTCAGCCTGCATTTTTGAGAGCTAACATGCCCAAGTCAAAGTCTCTCAAGGTTAACAATCTCAATCTCACTAATAGCGATGACTAAGAAAGGTAATTCCACCAACTCTACCAAACAATTTACCATAGGAACAATAAAAGCAGAGGCTTTAAAAGGAACTCCATGAAAACCAAGCTCTCTAAATGGTATATCAAAATCTAGTTAAAAATCTTTTAGATGAGGCTGCTCCCATATAAGCTCTCTTACTCGCTTTGACAAATCCTTGAAACTCTGTATTGATTTTATTTTTCCTACCCCTCTCTTGCTGTTCTTCCTCAATTTCATCAGGATCATACATTGACCTTCTTTCCCCTCCTAAAGGTTGGACCACATCCATTTCCTCCACATAAAACTAGACATACTTGGTCTTCTTTGTTCCCATGCCATGATATGGTTATGCAAATGAGAATGAAACAAAGTAATCATCTCCTTCTCCACTAGCTGGAAGAATGCATGCTTAATGTTTTGACTAATGATATCAACTCTCTCTTCTACTCTCATGGTTGAATACCGAAATCCAGTATGGTGGGCTTCCAGAGTTCCATTCATCTTTCTTCCTCTTCCACCAAATGCTGGCCTGATCCACATGTTTGCTAGCCTAATTGGCTTTGTTTTTGAAAGTTGAAGTTTCTCTTGAGTCACCAATGTAGCTCTCTCTACCTTTTTAGACTCTTTCATTGATACAGATCATCTCTGGGATTTAATCATCTATACCACATGGTTGATGTGTTTTGAATCCTTGCATCTAAAGGAAATTTCCTTAACATAAATACTACTAGGGAATTTTAATGTTTCCATTGTAGTTGGAATTAACGCCGGTACCTACAACATTGAATATTATCCTTATATAAGAATTCCCTCCATCTTGTTGGCTTGTAACACTCTTGATGGTGGTTACATGTAAAATGATTATGATTCCTCCTCTACATCAGAGGGTTCATAACCTTGATCTCACTCTTTTGAATTATCAGAATCAGAATCACTAGCTTCCATATTCAAAAATTCCCAACCACCATCTTCAAAAATATTATCTGGATCATTAGTAATACTCTTCAAAATTGGCTGCCAGTTCAAGTTCATTCCGGTTTCATAATACTTTATATCCATGGAGTTCAACATCCCTTGATGCCATCAAGCGAAGATTGAGGAATTCCATCAATGCGGAGTACATCCTTCTTGAAGTATTTGAAAACAATAGCCATATCAAATGCCTTTTTCCCAAGTCATACTCTCTCAAGGTTAACAATGTCAATCTCATTAATAGCAATTACTAAGAATGGTAATTCCACCAACTCTACCAAACAGTTTACCGTAGGAACAATAAAGCAGAGGCTTTAAAAGGAACTCCATGAAAACCAAGCTCTCTAAATGGTATATCAAACTCAAGTTCAAAGTATTTTAGATGAGGCTGCTCCCATATAAGCTCTCTTACTTGCTTTGACAAATCCTTGAAACTCTTTATTGATTTTATTTTTCCTATCCCTCTCTTGTTGTTCTTCCTCAATTTCAGCAAGATCATACATTGACCTTCTTGCCCCTCCTAAAGTTTGGACCACATCCATTACCTCCACATAAAACTAGACATACTTGGTCTTCTTGGTTGCCATGCCAGGATATGGTTATGCAAATGAAAATGAAACAAAGTAATAATCTCCTTCTCCACTGGCTGGAAGAATGCATGCTTAATGTTTTGATACATCCTATCAGCTCTCTCTTCTGCTCTCATGGTTGAATACCGAAATCCAGTATGGTGGGCCTCCATAGTTCCATTCATCTTTCTTCCTCTTCCACCAAATGTTGGCCTGATCCACACGTCTGCTCGCCTAATTGGCTTTGTTTTTGAAAGCTAAAGTTTCTCTTGAGTCACCAATGTAGCTCTCTCTGCATTTTTAGACTCTTTCATTGATAGAGATCATCTCTAGGATTTAATCATCTGTACAACATGATTGATGTGCTTTGAATCCTTGCATCTAAAGGAAATTTCCTTAACATAAATACTACTAGGGAATTTTAATGTTTCTATTTTAGTTGGCATTAACGCTGGTACCTACAACATTGATTATTATTCTTATATAAGGATTCCCTCCATCTTGTTGGCTTGTAACACTCTTGATGGTGGCTACATGAAATATGATTCTGATTCCTCCTCTACATCAAAGGGTTCATAACCTTGATCTCACTCTTTTGAATTATCAGAATCAGAATCACTAGCTTCCATATTCAAAAATTCCCAACCACCATTTTCAAAAAAATTATCTGGATCATTAGTAATACTCTTCAAAATTGGCTGTCATTTTCATGAGTGGAAAACCCTCATAGGGATAAAAAAAAATACTCGAGAAAATGCCCCACTGGCTTAATAAAATCCTACTGATTGCATAGCCTCATTAGCTTCTTTTTCTGCATCACTGGAAAAATATCACTGGCTACACAAAATGCCTCACTGGAAAAGCCTCATTGGCTATAAAAAATGCCTAATTGTAAAATCCTCACTAGAAAATCCTCACTAGCTACACAAAATGTCTCACTAACAAATACAAATGCATCACTAGAAAAATATTTTCAAATCAAAATGATTCAGAAAAGAAAAAGACAGAGTATAATATTTTCTTCAATACAAATAATTTCTTGATTATCTTATTTTCATTTGAGACTCAATAATTTTAATGTATAAACAATTACAATCTGCACTTAAAGTGCCTTCTTACTATTCATTGCAAAATTCATCATCAAATTCTTACAACATGATTATAACAGTAAATGCAATTCATATAACATGGCTATGTGATATCGGCATGATAATCAACCAACTGAACAAAGCTGCTTGAGAGCAATGTATATTTGTAAATCTTCTCATAACTAAAAGCATCATCAAATGGTTGTAACCACCATAAAGATACCCATCACTGAAGATCAAGTCCTTTGCAAGACACACTTTCATCTTTTCTAGGTCAAGATACAAAACATAACAATGACCTACTAAACCTTTGAAACAAAGTTTGCAAATCCCTTCAAAACTTTTGGAACATTGTAGACAACAATTTAAGAAAGATAGGTCAAGATACACAACCATAGTTGACTGTCACAAAGCATGAAACCCCAACAACTATGAATGACAATTTTTAACAATAAATTTTGTGTAAATCCTACACTTTTTAAACACAATAATAATGTATAGTTTTCACGTAAAAAAAAACCGAGCTAGGGTAAACAACAATGCACAATACCCAACAATATTCCATACTAAGACCAAAAAAATTCTTCACACATTTTGACTTAGGGTTTGACATTACCGAAAGAGAAGTCAATAAACTATGAACCAATAGTGCTAAACCTATTGATGCCACATCCCAAGCTTTGTCACATCATATTACCATGATGTATTCGAACTCTAACTCCCACTGTCAAATCCTTCATTCCCTACCACACCACTTTTTGCAATGATAAAACATTAACATGTTCCCAAACAAATGAGCTTGAGAAACTTCCTTACAATAATAAGTGAAACATTATAATATGTGCAATAATCTACCTGACCATTTGTCCTTTCTAATGTCAAACAAAACACTATAACTTAATGAGCTCAAGAAACTTCCTTACAATGATAAGTGAAACATTATAATATGTACAATAATCTACCTGACCATGTGTCCTTTCTAATGTCAAACAAAATACTATAATGTGTATGCAATAATATGCCCATTATAAAAAAAATCAACTTTAGCAAATAGACCTCATTCAAAACCAAATCATTTTATTATTGCTTATTCCAATGCAATGAAACCTTTGCGACTTCCTTTGCAACGAAAACATTATAATGTTCCCTTTCCACATATTAGGATTTAATAATATAAACACCATTTCTTTTTTCCATTTCAATAATTAATATGAACTTCATTATACCTCAGGGTGCTTGTGCAAATAATCAACTCATGGTTTTTTATGAATATCACTATTTTTGACTAAGTAACTTTCTATCAACATTATTTTATCATCAAAATCCATAACTCACCTTATAAACCATCAACCTATTGGCCTCCTCTAATGGTTCAATAACCGATCCCTTAAAGCTATAACTTAGAGATTGGAAATTTGCACACTAAGTAGTTATCTTTCTCATCATGAAGGTTCATTTCATTATCAACCCAAGGACATGAACATGAAATGGGTCAACATTGTTTGTGCACTAGGATTCAATTGTAGTCATCCCTATCCTATAACTAGAGAGGCAATAGTACTGAAAGTGAAATGCTTGAAAGGAATTAGCATAAGTACTTAGCATAAATCAACAACTAAATTGAACTGAAATGAATGATAAAAATAGAAGTCTCAACAAATAGAAAGGAAAATACTATGTCTACCTTGGCTGCAGGAATAGACACAAAACAAAGTTTTAATGGTTGTAGGAATAGATAGCTACTAAAACCATAACTAATTATTGAACATAAAAGTAACTACTAAATTGAATGGATGGAATTCTCACCAAGTGGGCCCCCTTGAATGAGTCTTCCCAAAACTAACTTAGATGCAACAAATTAAAGTATCATTTTATTCACTAAAAAAATTGTTACATCATAACAACAACATGATTGTATTCCTTGAAACTGAAAATTAAAGTAGAATATCATAACATCCAACTCCAACTCCCTAAAGAGGAACTTTTGATCATTATTTATAGAAGGAAAGCTTCTAACTAACTCTAACTAACTGGGAAGTTGACTCCAACAGACTAGGAGGAAGGCATTTATTGAAAGCATGAAAAAGAGGAGGGAGGTTTTGCATGTGAAAGATTTAGTCAAACCAGTCTTGCCTCAATGAGGATCTAGCATAGCAACACGATCTCCTAAATCTACTCAACTAATAGAAATGGTCATTTAAAGTCAAGTTATAAATTTGACACAACCTAGAAGTTTATAACCATTGACCTCTTTAATGTCCATCTCTTTTTGAATGCTTTAGCAATCAGACAACTAGCATGAACTTCTTCCACCTTGCAAGCTTCATTTATATTTGCATCTTAATGTGAACCTGCATTATGACATTAGCGTGCACAAGAAAATTATATATCCATAATCACCTTAGAATAACATTCATTCAATCACATGTAAAATTAATATAGATATATCACATAGCAGGTTAATACCATCAAAAGTTACATGGATAAGTTCATGTCTAGAGTTCATAAGTTTAGGGAAATAACATAGAAAGTATTAGTAAATAGGTGCTAAAACCCCATACTAACAATAACAAACATATGATAAACCCTAACAAAAATAAGTCATCATTTGGACTCATCATCTCCCCCCAACCTAATAATCTGTTGGTCCTCCAATAGAGGGAACTCAATTTTTTTTGCCTTACCAAAGCCTTGAAATCACCAAATTTTTTCTGCCCTTGATCAGACCTTGCAGTTTCTGAATTTGGATCCCAATAGAGCCCTTGCTTGCTTTCCAGTCTGCCCCACCTTGGCCTCTCTGCATCTACATTGTACCAATAGGTTTTGTGGTCTAGTACTGGCCACAATATAATAGGTTCTTGAAATATTAACGGGAGCCAATATTGCTACTTTATTCTCCCAACATGTATATACCTGGTGCTTCATTTGCAAGTTGCATAATACTTTTGCAAGGAATAGGGTTCAACAAATTTTAACTAATCTAGGAAGTCATTTGAAGTCTCTATGATAAATATCCCAATATTGTCTTTCCTGTAGTGGTAACTACCTATTCATATTATATGTATGGTTCCTCCCTAGAATGAATTATCCTCTTTTTGTACTCTGGATTGTAAAGATGTTTGTGCCATGTGTAGAAGATATTCTAGGATTGCTTGATTCAACTCTTAGAAATAGGAGTATGCAGTTCTTTTTCTCTATATATTTTGAATTGTTTCCCCTAGCTAATTTCATTTTGAATCCATGGCATTAATTCCTTCAAGTGAACATCCCCAATATATAGCAATGGATTCCATTCATGGTCATTGGGAACAACATAGTTGTGCAAATACAACTCACACAATAAATTCTTAATGTCAGGAGGAGAGGATTGGTAAGCTTGGAAAAATTCTTGTGGGGTTTCAATGGAAGGGTTTAGACCAGAAATGACCCTTGACAACTTAAAAGAAAGATGAAAATCCCCTAAATGTAATGCATATACCCTTGGGGGAGTCCTACATTCCATAATTTGTGGTACTAGAGTCACCACATTGTTTAATTGATCTTTTAATGCAGTAATCTTTGCATTCTTCTCCTCAATTTCTTTATTTTTTCTTATTGATCTCTTCTTGTAGCCTAAGTTTTTCTCTATTCCATTCTTCTTATTTCTCCTGAATTTATTTCCATAAATCTAGGGCTACTGATGCCCATGAAAAAGTAGGAGGTTTGTGCTTTCCTACTAGGATCTTCCCCTACATTGGTTCTTGATGTTTAACTTGCTCTGCAACAACAACAAGTTGTACCAATCCTATATTTACCTACCCCTTAGGAGTTTTTTCCTTCTTTTCAAGTTTCCCTCTGAGTCTATGGCTCCTTTTTGGAGGCAATCCAGTAGCAAACTTAGTCAGTTTTGATTTCCTTGGAGGAATTTTATTTTTCCCAGTGGCTACAGGATGCTCAGTTTCTTTAGTTTTCCACTTCCTAGGGCTTTGATTTACCTTTCCTAGTTTTTTCTTCTTAGCCTTCCCTTTGCTAATTTATATGCTTTTCTCATTTTTCCTTCCTCCTTTTGAAAAGCAGCCCTAGGACGAATTGCGGTTTTAGGAGGAACATTGACATTGGGGTCCAAAGATGAACTATCTTCATTTGCATGCTTGGATTCAAAGGAACTAATTTTAACTGCAGGTTTCGCACAGGAGGGTTTGTGCTAGGAATTTCCCTAGAAGTTGAAGCTCTAGGAGTGAATTTAATAACCCCCTCATCGCCACTAACCCTATGAGTTAGGGGTTGATTTGTAGGACCCACATTTTCTAATCTGAACTTCTTAATGTTGAAAAATTCATCCCATGACATATTGGACACATCTTGTAGAGACTTTTCTACAAGGAATTTAATCAAAAAATGATGGGAAACAGAGTTTTCCCTACCTTTTTTTGTCTCAAAAACCATGATTGCAAGAATATTATACAAAAAAATTGGCACATTCATCCTCATGTCATGTATCATGTGATTCAAAAGCCTGAAATGCATTGAATGAAGACAAGATTAGTGACCCTCATAGGTAATGTATTTGATAATATAAACAAATTGCTTCCATGTTTCCGACAAAGAAACTCTTCTTGTTCCTTGTTTTTCTATAAAAAATGGAGGATCACTAAGCTTGGTGAATTCTACTCTACCTGATCTAGTATCCCTAGAGGCAGGGTAGGGTTCTCCTTCAAGGGGAAAACTTGACACTTCAACAATCCTTTCTTCGGTAGCTATAAATTTTATTCCTTTCACCATTTCTTCACCATTAGAAATTTTTTGTGAAAATTATAAGGAAATGTTGTTATTGAAACTATTTAGCTTTAGAAAGTAATCTAGTCAACCACAATTCTTGAATTTAGGCTCACAAAGTGCATCATGTAGGATTACTTGGTGAATTGTTGGTTCACTTCTAATTAACTAGCCTCCCATTACCTCCACTCACACTCTGGAAAACACCTCTGCAAAGACTTCTTTCCTGCAATCCTTCAACCAAAAACCTAATTTCTCTTCTGCTTCCTACAATTCTCACCAATACTAGCACCCAGTGTCATATGACCTCTCAATTTTAATTTTTTAGTGGCATTATGATTTTGACTAAGGCAGTAAAGAAGACATAAAGGAGGGGTATTATCAAAGAAAATGGAGGCGACTTAATGTCATATCATGCATGCATAATGTCACTTCAACTACATCATTTCAAATTTACGGCCATGCTGGTGCATGAAATATGACTAATGACATGTATGACATGTAGGTTCACACTTCTCCCCCAACCTAAATAAAAGCATGTGTCCACACAGGCTAGAATGGAATTATTATATAACAAGGCATACTAACAGGATTTTGTATGTGAAATATCAATATTAAAGTACAATAATCAAACAAATGCATGTAATGCAATTAATATACATTAAGTCATTATGCATGTACCTAAAAATTTGGAATTCATTTTCCAAAAAGTGTAGAAGGAAGTATCGATCACCATAATAGTATAGTTGATCTATTAAATGAAGCGATGGTGGAGTGATGTGGAAGAGAGAGAGGGGATGGAGATGAATGGGTGGGTAGTTTTATTGATGGAGAAATTAATTCCCACAAAAAGTGGAAATTTTTATTATGGTTGCATGTGTAGCTTTGACTAGCTAGAAGGTTGGACACTAGGTCTACTTCCTTTGGCTGCAAGAACATCGAAGTTTTGGTATTCAATAAATTTTTGCATGAAATCCTATTTTGAGGCAGGCTTATGGTATAACCTGATACGATGACCATTGACCAGGAGCTTGAACCTAACAGGATCAATTGTTGTAAGTTGAACAACATCATTGGGGAAGACCTCTACAATCTCATATGGTCCCAACCATTGGGTTTGAAGTTTTCTTAAATTATCTTTATACCTGGAATCATAAAGAAGTGCCAAGTCACCCGGCTAGAACTTCTTTTCTTTTATGTGTTGGTGTAATTAATTAATTAATTATTACACTAGCATAAGTTAACTTAGGTCTTGCATTTAATTAATTAAGTCCTAGGTTGCATTATTAGATAAATCATTTAATAAATGGGATAATATTCCCTTTCCTAGTTTATGGGATAAGATTCCTTCTAGAACTTATCTCATCATTTAATGATCATCACCATAAGGTTCACATGTTGTCACATGTTGTTAGATTTTAACACTTGGAAACATCTCATGCATATTAGGGTTTGAATCTTGCCTATTTAATCAGGCATCTTGTTCATTTATATCATATATCATATCAATCATCATATCAATAGAATCTTCAATCAGCATTCCATTGTTGCAACACTTCTTTTGTGGTTGATTATCTTTCATGGCTAAAGTCCTTTATTGAAGCTTCAGGGGCTGTGCAATCCATCATCTCAACATGGTATCAGAGCTAGTCCATTGAAACATCAACCCTAGATCCAAGAAGTTTGGAGTGCAAGATTCAAGCAGGCTTAGGGTTTTATGTTGCAGGCTAGTTGGTTCTACCCGGGAGCCAAGCTATTTTCTGGTGCAGATCAGGCCCTCTCTGACTTCTCCATTGCATCCAAAAGGCCTCAAAACCCATAGATCACCTGTTTATTTGCCAAAATCAGAGTAGATTCAACCGGGAGCCTTGAGGTATTATCTAGGGTTTGCATTTTTTGTACAAATCCATACATGTTTGCAGAAAAAAATCATCCCTGTAAGTCCTCCATCAAGGCAAATTTTTTTTAGAAAAATCAAAAAAATATTTGGCTATTTTGGGAAAATTTTTCTATAGTTTGTTTGCAAAAATTTAACTCTACAGGGTTCAACCTACTATTAAAATCACTCGTCGGCATTTTATTTTAATAAAATTTAAATTGCAAATTATGCAATATTTAAATTTTTTGTCGGCTTTCGCCGATAGTTTTCCCCATCGACCACTGCATCATCCAACCATCATCTGCATCATCGGCCTTTGTCACATCTAGCTGCCGACCCATCCCATCATTGGCGTCATCCGTTGCCGCTCCGTTCACCAGCTTTCGTGACCAGTCGTCAATACCTTCGACACCACTCTTCGACCGACGCACCCACCGAAGACTCAACCCTAGCCCCTGGTTCTATCAAACTCTGAGGGCTGATGCTAACTTCTGAGTGGTGCCTCCTATTGCTGGTCGTGCCACCATCGCTCTGCCTCATCCCGCCGCTCTAACGCTGCCCGCCTGGCGGTGATTTTTTTTAAACTGCCGACACCACCCATGGTCACATTAGCGACCAACGGCTGAAATATTTTGCCCTAGGGTGCTCTATTTTTGTGCCTATTTAGCCAGCATCATATCAATCAGGAAGAATTCTTCCGGAGGTCGTATCTTCCACATACGACATCAAAAATTTGCAAATGATATACCGTTGGAATGCTATTGAAGTCTACTTTTCAGTGGTGCACTCTATTTTTCAAGATTCTACTATCATCAAATATTCAAGTCAACTGAAGTCAACCCTCCATTCTAGACTCAAAAGTGCATATCTTCGCATCAGATTGTCAGATTTCAGAGATTCCAGCGACATTCGAGAGATAGTTCAATAGTCCAGTCATCTTCTTTGGTTTCAGCTCCAAGTATCTTTTTTTTGGTTTTTTGATTCTTGAGACATCCTGAAGATTGAAGAAGAATTTTTTGATCTCGGAGGCATCTTCTCAGTTGCATATCTATTTGGAAGTCTTCTATTTTCTATTGAAGGTCAGTGTCTTTTATTTTTGTGGAGAAATTTCGTTATGGGGCTTGCATATTATTCTCCTTTGGTTATGTTGCATAAGGGTAACTATCAGCAATGGTGAGATGGGATCTTCCACCATCTTCATTCACTTGATTTGTTGCCATATCTATTTGGTATAGTTCCTTGTCTGAGTGAAGGTATTCATGAACTTTTGTTGGAGTTGCAGCAGGTACACTATTTTGGAGATTCTTGAGATGCAAGTTGATTGCGATGTTTTGAGATCTATTGATCATTATGATTGTCCTCAGATTCTTTGGATTAAGCTTTGGAAAATCTATGGTGATTCTTTTGATCCACCATTCCCTGATGATCATGATTCAGAATGTAATTCTTTAGATCAAGTACCCCATGATGCTATTGTTGTGCAGGAAATTGATTACCTTGATCTTTCTGAAGAGGTTGACAAGGTCCCTTTCTGTGCTTCTTCTTCATCAGAGATAGTTGGTATCCCTTCACATTCAGCATTCCTTGTCCAAAATCATTGATTCTGGCTTCCACTATCATCATCAATCAGGACACATTTAGTTTTTCAGACTTGACATCACATGATGGCTTCATTTTAGGTATCACTGACTTGGCTACTTCTACAGGTTTGGAGGACATTCTTGAGGGGATATCACTCCTCTATTTAGATTTGGCTTTGGAGAGTTGTTTTGAGTCTCCTCATTCTTTTGTCTCAACCTTGATTAGGAATTCAGAGACTACATTGGAGGCATTGAGTTTCTCTTTAGAGATTTAATATTTGAGACTTCTTCCTTGTCATTCCATTCAGGACTTGAGGTTTCTTTAGCATCCACCATTGGATTTGCTTCTTCCTAGCAGGTGATCATTGCTTCAAACTTCCTTCAGTGGTTTTGAGGACACTTCATTCAGGGGGGCCTATCAAGTCTCCATCACATCCATCATATCCATTCTATCTTTGTCTTTGGATATTGTTCAACATCTGTTTCTACATCATCTTGGTTTGTCACCCTCTTCAGTGTTTGGGACTATGGCATTTTCATCATCAGGCAAGGAGACACTTGAGCAGAGTTTAGAGACATCATCATCCATGTTCATTCTTCCTTCCTTCAATTCCTATCCAGAATGGGAAGCATCTTTGCACTTGCAGTTGGTTTTGTTTCTTCTGAAAGGGAGACAAGTTGTTTGTCAGCATTGGATCTTGTTTTTTCTTCAGACACTTACCTTTTTTGCAGGTGATATCATCTTATAGGGGGGCTATATAGTCTCTCTCTTTCCCTCCTATGGGGGGCATTGATTGTATTGTATCCATGTGACAGATGGTGTACTTGGGGGGTATTTGGGAGTCCTCCATCCTTCCCATCCTATCTCACATTTTTTCTTTTTCATCTCCTTTTTTGGAGAGGGGTTTTGTTCCTACTAGGTTTTCCCCTTTTCTCTGGTTGTGGGAGATTTTCTGCATCTTCATGTACATGGGTACCTAACATGGCCTCGTAGCCGGGACCCATCATCATCTTGCATAATCATTGCTTTTTCCTCCCTAAGTTGCACTTATGGGGGGTGTTGGTGTAATTAATTAATTAATTATTACACTAGCATAAGTTAACTTAGGTCTTGCATTTAATTAATTAAGTCCTAGGTTGCATTATTAGATAAATCATTTAATAAATGGGATAGTATTCCCTTTCCTAGTTTGTGGGATAAGATTCCTTCTAGAACTTATCTCATCATTTAATGATCATCACCATAGGGTTCACATGTTGTCACATGTTAGATTTTAACACTTGGCACATCTCATGCATATTAGGTTTTTCCTCTTGCCTATTTAATCAGGCATCTTGTTCATTTGTATCATATCCAATATCAATATCATATCAATAGAATCTTCAATCAACATTCCATTGTTGCAACACTTCTTTTGTGGTTGATTATCTTTCATGGCTAAAGTCCTTTATTGAAGCTTTAGGGGCTGTGCAATCCATCATCTCAACATTATGTATTTATCATGCCATCTAATTCTCTAGTTTTGCACCATCTTAGCATGGTGGAGAGATAATTTCCTCATCTCATCTAAGGAATTTATTTGCATAATTGTGTCATTCTTTGCCTCAGATATATCTATTCCAAGGTCTAGTGTTGTTCAAGGAGTTTTTTGTTTAAACTCTATAGGCATCATTGTTGTTTTTCCATATAATAGTTCAAAGGGAGTAAAACCAATGGTGGTTTTCCAAGTGGTTCTATAGGCCTAGATAGCTTCTGGCAACCTATTTGCCCAATATTTTATGTGGATTGGTACTATTTTGGTCAGAATAGATTCTATTTCCCGATTTGTTACCTTAGACTAGCCATTGGATTGAGGGTGATAGGATGTAGATTTTCTATGCCTAACATTATACTCATTCACCAATGTTGTGACAAGGGTGGATGTGAATTGAGCCCCTTGATATATGACTATTTCTCTAGGAGCTTTATAGCATGTGAAGATTTCTTCGTAGAGGAATTTTGCAACTTTATTGTCACTAGCATGTTTCATGGCTTTGACCTCAACCCATTTAGTCACATAATCATTACAAAACAATATGTAAGATTTTCAATTTGATGGTGGATCAATTGGGCCTACAAAATCAAGTCCCCATTTATCAAATGGTGTGATAACTACTTGAGGGTATAGAGGCATCTTATTTGATTTAGTTGGTTGGCCCATCCTTTGACACCTATCACATTTTCTAGTGTATTTTCCTACATCCTTGTGAAGTGTAGGCCAGTAATACCCTATATTGAGAATCTTCATGGCTATTCTTTTAGCTACAAAGTATCCACCACAAGGTTCATTATGGAATGGATGTAGTATATCATAAGTTTCATCCTCTCTTATACATCTCATCACCTAGTCTAGTCCAGTATAGAATAAACAACCTATTATCCATGAGAATGGAAAAGTTTTCTCAATAAGAACCCTTCGCTCTTTTGGAGAGAAATGAGGGAGAGCTCTTCCTGTAACTAGATAATTGACTATATTTGCATACCAAGGTGTGTGCATTCTAATGGAGAACAAATGTTCATCAGGAAAGAAGTCATCAATGACTTGAGTGTCCTCTGATGTAGTCAATCTGGAGAGAAAATCCGCCACAACATTTTCCTTACCTCGATTGCCTATAATGTTGAGATCAAATTCTTGCATTAACAACAACCACCTTGCTAACCTTCATGTGATCAATGGCTTGTTCATAAGGTATTTTATGGTTGCATGGTCTATATGGAAAAAGATCTCGTATCCTGTGATATAATTCCTAAACTTGTTGAGAGCATAAATGACTGCCAACATATCCTTCTCTATCACTGTGTAGTTAAACTCAACCCCTTGTAGGTTCTTGAAAAAGTAGATTGCATTCTCTATTGCTCCCTTTTTTTTCCCCTAAGACATCTCCTATAGCATAATCAGATGCATCTATGTGAATATTGAAAGGAAGTCCCCAATTAGGGCCTTTGAGAATAGGAGCATGGGTTAATGCTACTTTTAAATCAGAGAATGCTTTATCACAACCCTCTGTCCACTGGAACATAGCATCTTCAGTTAAAAGATTATAAAGTGGTGATGTCATCTTACTGAAATCTTTTATGAAGCACCTATAGTATCATGCATGTCCCAAAAAACTTCTAACATTTTTTTTCTTGATAGGAATATAAAGATTGGTAATTACCTCAATTTTGGTTGGGTCCACTTGAATTCCTTTTCGAGAGATGTAATGGTGAAGGACCACTCCTTCCTACATCATCATAAAACATTTCTCACTATTCAAGGAGAGATTATGGTCCTCACATTTTTGTAAAACCTTTCTTAGGTTTTCTAATGCTTCTACAAAATTAGTATCTTAAGTATTGAACTCATCCATGTAGATCTCCATACAATCATGTGAAATATTTGAGAATATACTAATAACTACTCTTTGGAAGGTGGCAGGTGCATTGCATAGACCAAATGGGAGTACTGAATAGGCATAAGTACCCCAAGGACAGGTGAAAGTTCTCCTATCCTGATCTTTAGGTGCAATCTCTATCTAATTATAACCACATAATCCATCTAAGAAGGAAAAATATTGCTTACCTACAAGTGAATCCAATACTTGGTCTATAAAAGGAAGGGGAAAGTGATCCTTTTTGGTGGCAGATTTTAGTTCTCTCTAGTCAACAAAAACTCCCCATTTGCCTCCCTTTTTAGACACAATTAACAAAGGGGACACCCATTGGTTGTTTGAGATAGGGTAGATAAATTTTGCATCCAATAACTTCTATTGTTCTCCTTTCACAATCTCCCTCAATCCAGGGTTGATTCTCCTTTATGGTTTCCTTACTGGTTTGTAGTCATCTCTAATATAGATCTTATGAGTACAGAGTTTTGTATCTATTCCTTTCATGTCATGGTAATCCCATGCAAATGTATGTTGATGCAACTTTAACAGGTTTTTCAAGGACAACTGCTACTCTTAACTAAGTTTTTTATTATTATTCAAATGTTTCCCTTTTGAAACTTGTACTTGTGTGGTCAACTTAGTCATGGTTGTTTCACTAATGCTTGGAATTTTTAATTCATGTGGTAACAATGTATGAAGCATAGTTGTTGTTGTAGGAAATTTAGGTGTAGGAGAAGCTAGAAAAAGTATCTGCAATGGACATGGAGAACTAGATTCATGAGTAGGTGGTTCTTCATGCACTTCACAATGGTTCTCAATTATATGGGATACTATTTCATCTTCTTCCTAAAGCTTAATAAAAGGGATTCTTCATATCATCATGAGTTGTTCCACCGAATTGACCTCCTCGGCCTCTTCTCCAACATGTGGCTACATGGGGTTGTCCATATCATGGGATGGTTGAGCAGGAGGATAAAGGACAAGCTTTTTAGTGATTTTCTCATCAGAAATAGTCATGTCCCCTAATTGAAATCCAATGTAAGCATCTATTGTGGCTAACCATTTCCTTCCCAGAATAATGGGATACCCTCCTAATGTAGCTTTATGGGAAAGGATCATGAAGTCTATTAGATATTCCCAAGAGTCTAGAGTAACAACAAGGTCTTCTACTATACCATCTGGTTTGACAGTGGAACTATCAACAAGCTGTAGGACAGTAGGAGTAGGTCTCATATTTGTAACATTCAGTTGTTGTAGGATAACCTTAGTCATCACATTGATACTTCTCCCAAGTCTATTAGAGCATTCTTTACTTAGATTCCATTTATAATGACTCCAACTACAGGACTACCTGGTTCAATATATTTAGGAATAGTTACTATCCCAAGCATGATATTTGCCAACTTCCCCACCACATGAATGGTGGTGGGGTCCTTTTTCCTCCTTGGATTTTTGAGACATGCTTCCTTAATTGTCTTACTATATATGGGAACATATTTTATGGCATGGAACAAAGGCATATTGACACATATATGTGTTTTAACTAATCCATAATATCAAAGGTTGCTTCTTCCTTTTCTTCCTTTTGTTTAACAAATTCTAACATTTGAGGAAATGGTGGGTTTGGATCAAATTGCCGAACTAGTTTAGGATTCTTGGGAACATTTGACTAAGTGGGATATCAGATAAATTTTGATGCTCCTCTTCTTCCACAGAAAAAATCATTATAATAGGAGTGGAAGGCGATGACAAAGTGGTTCTTGAAATTAGATGAATATCACTCACACTCACAGCATATGTAGGAAATTAATTGGGATCTGTAGAGTAAATTGGCTACTATTATGGTTTGTTATTTGGGTTAGGTGTGCGTTGAGTTGGTAACTGAGCAAGTCTAGGCATGCTAGAGTTTTAGTTAGGAGGATTAGACATTATGGAAGGTTTTTGAGGTAGTGGAAGTGGCTGCATGTAACCAATTGTCTAGTTTGACCATTGCTATCCTCTCCTCCATTGGGATGTCTGTTGCCAGTTTCCTAGAGGTTGTTTCCAATTCCCCTAGAATTTTTGCCACTAAGGTGGAGATTTTTGGTAATTGGCCAAGTATTTAGAGGGTTTTTCCAAGGATAAGGTGGATAGCCTCCAAATATTGATGGGTATGGGGGTTTCCATTGATTATTGGATGCATAAGAATTCAAATAAGGTCCACTAAAAGATAATGGGTTTGGTGGAATACCTTGTCTTGGAGCCCATGGCCTTCTTTGTGCAATGTAGAAAACTTGATCATCATCACCCTGAATTGGCTTCAATTTTGGCAGAATTTGCTTAATGTCAATTTTGGCTATCATTTTACATTTGCAGTCCTTTTTCCTACAATGAGGACAATATTCTACCAACATTTCCTTTGTCTCCTCATGTTTCTTCTTTGCTTGAAGTGTATCTAGCTTAGTGGCCATATTTTTTATGATAACCTACTTGAAATCTACTAGCAAATGAGTGATTTCCATCCTTGAAACTCCATTAGTGGAGGATTTACCCATATAATATTGGTAACCTCTTCCTTTCTTTATAGCGTGTTTGGAGTAATTTTGACATATCTTCTTAATATCATCCTAGGGAACTTTGGTGATATCTCCTCCTGCTATCAAGTCAAGAGCATTAGTATAATTTTCATTAATCCCTCTAAGGAAGAGCAACTTTTGAGACTCTTTAATGAGTGCATGATGTGGGGATTTCTATAGATAAAACCTTGAAATATAGTCCTCCAAAATTTCATCCTCCTTCTGCTACATCCTGAAGATATCATCTCCTCTCATATCACTACCTAGCTCTATAGTATTCTTTATATTTGTCAAGAAACTTTTCTTTCATATCATCCCAAGTATCTACAATATTCCTACCTAAGCCCATAAACGATCTTAATGTAGCATCCTTCAAGGTAGTAGGAAACAATTTAAGCCTATGAGCATCAGTAGTGTAATCATAGCTTCTTAGAGGATATCAAATTTAAACAAGAAAGTGTCAAGGTCCTTTGTTACAAGCCCATAGAATTTAGGAAGAACTGAAGCAGGGATATTCTTGAGGTTATCGACTTCATTTTGGTGAGTGATAGGGAATGGAAAATTTGGATGGTTAGGTCTATTTTGGCCAGCTATAATTGCTTGATGGACTATCAAAGCAAATGGATTCTCAATCAGGTTTTGGGAAGCTTCCTCTTCAGAGGAAGTTTTAGAACTAGTCAAATTGGGAAATGCATCAACAAAAGGATTTTCCTCCTCTTTTCTTCGTGTCTTGGAAAATTTTGAAACTCAACTAGTTGGTTATTAGGATTAGGGTCATTAGGAAGGAATCTCCCTAGAGCATCTCTTCTTCTACCATTATGCATGCAGTATTAACTTAGTATCATCCATCTCACACAAAGAATTGGTGAAAGAATAACAAGTCATTACTTTATTCGAATGAAGGGTATGATAAAAACAAACTTCAGAGATACTAAAAATAAGAAAGAAAATAATGACTCCGAAGAACTTCCTAGTTTGAAACCATCCCCAGTAGTAGTTCCAAAAATGCTAGCCTCCTCTAATGGTTCAATGACTAAGCCCTTAAAGCTATAACTTAGAGATTAGACATCTGCACTAAGTAGTTATCTTGCTCATCATGAAGATTCATTTCATTATCAATCGAGGGACATGAACTTGAAATGGCTTAGCACTGTATGTGCACTAGGACTCAATTGTAGTCATCGCTATCCTATAACTAGAGAGGAAATAGTACTGAAAGTGAAATTCTTGAAAGGAATTAGCGTAAGTACTGAGCATAAATCAAAAACTAAAATGAATGACATAAACAAAAGTTTCAGCAAACAAACAAGAAGTTACTATCTACCTTGGCTACAGGAATAGACATAGAACAAAGTTCCAATGGCTGCAGGAATAGAAAACTACTAAGACTGTAACTAATTACTAAACATAAAAGTAACTACTAAATTGAATGGATGGAATTCTCACCAAAGTGGGCCCCTTGAATGAGTCTTCCCAAAACTAAATTTTATGCAACAAATTAAAGTATCATTTTATTCATTGAAAACATTGTTACATCATAACAACATGATTGTATTCCTTGAAACTAAAAATGAAAGTACAATATCAAAATGTGTCCAACTCCAACTCCTCGAACAGGAACATCTAATAATTATTTATAGAAGGAAAGCTTCTAACTAACTCTAACTAACTGGGCAATCGACTCCAAAAGACTAGGAGGACACCATTTATTGAAAGGATGAAAAAGAGGAAGGAGGTTATGCATGCACAAGATTTAGTCAAACTAGTCTTGCCTCAATGAGGATCCAACATAACAACACCTCCTAAATCTACTCAACTAATAGACATGGTCATTTAAATTCAAGTTATATCTTCCACACGAGTTGGAAGTTTCCAACCATTGACCTTTTTAATGTCCATCTCTTTTTAACTCCTTTAGCAACTGGGCAGCTGGCATGAACTTCCTCCACCTTGCAAGCTTCATTTATATCTACATCTTAATATGAACCTGCATTATGAAATTAGCATGCACAAGACAATTATATATCCATAATCACCTTAGAATAACGTTCATTCAATCACATGTAAAATTAATATAGATATATCACATAGCAGGTTAATACCATCAAAAGTAACAGGGATAAGTTCATGTATAGAGTTCATAAGTTTAGGGAAATAACATAGAAATTATTAGTAACCAAGTGCCAAAACCCCATAGTAACAATAACAAACATATGATAAAACCTGACAAAAATGAGTCATTATTTGGACTCATCACAACCTATATCAACCTACTTCATAAACCATCAACCTTTGACATCAATGAAAAACTATGCCAAAGCCAAAAAACTCCCCCTGTGATGATTACAAACTCTCCATCAAATCCAACTCACCTTTCATCACTAGCAATTTCTACCCCTTTGACAACAATGAAAAAGGGTTGTGACCATCATGTTGTAAGCACTATCAAGTATTAAAATTACTATCATGCAAATATTACCAACAATACCATGAATATCAACTAGATGAGTTGAGCACATGTGACCAAATTTTTATGAGCATCATACTAGACTATCATAACAAATGAGCATATCTGCATACACCAGATTGTCAGAACAAATGAGCATATCTGCATATCAACCTGCATCAACTTATCAACTAAGGTCAAATGATCATATCAAACTGTATCATCAAGTTGTATATTTGATTAAATTATGAAATTGTTATCTCCCCCTGAGTCAACTGAAAGACCAAACAATAATTCCAAAAACCACTGAGTAAGTCATAATGTGAAACTAGAGTCAACAAACTAACAAATGCAATAGTGTACACCAATTGTGAAGTATGGATGTAGCCAAAGAGTCAACACAATATGAACTTGATCACTATCAAGATGTATGTAGTGTGAAGGAACCAAGACAACTTCCAAAGTAAATGCATCATAAACTTGTGCAGTGAAGATTCCAATCACTGAATTGCATACTTCCAATAAAAAACAATTACAATGTATTAAAACCTACAAAGTAAATTCCAACTAAAAATGTATCATGACATAGTGCCAAATAGTGTATTATCATAAGTACCCATTTGTACAATAAGTACCAACTGTGCCAAGTCAAATGGTGCAATGTTACCACTAGTCAAATGCTTTACCAACTGTATCAAATTACCAGACACTATTCATTTTCCAACTCACTGTCATAGCATATAACACAAAGTGATTAGCATAAATGAATAAAAGAACTAAAAAAATGTGAATAGACTGAAAAAAACTATGAATGTCAATTGAAGTTTATGAGTATTAACTGAATGTAAACCAAATCCAATAGCATTGCAAATGAAATGCTCACCAAACAATCTAAATTTCAATCAAAATCATGGCATCAAATAAAGTGATCATAAGTACCAAAGTAGATGATTATAAATACCAAAGTACCAAAGTAGATACAAACCAAAAATATGTCTCAAGCCTATCTCAATCACTACCTTAAAGCCGGAAACTCTATCAACTACTATACCAAACATTCTGAGTAACCATTGAAAAACATTGTAAAAGCAAGGAAAGCAACAAAGCATATTTTTGGCCTCCTACAATGATTTAACAACTAGGCCTTTACAGTCATGATTCATAGATTGGACATCTAACCTGAATAACTATTTCAATCATCATGAAGGTGCATTTAAATTTTCAACCAAGGGATGTGAACTTGAAATGGGTCAGCATAATATGTGCACTAGGAATCCAAAGTATCCATTTTCATTCTACAACCAAGAAAGACACAATGCTGAAAGTAAATTGCTTGGAAAGGAATAACGTAAATGTTGAATGTCACACTAATCTGAAATTCATGACATGAATGAAAATATGAACAAACAAATAGGAAACTACTTTTTCTACTTTGGATATAGGAACTGTCACAGAATGGAATTCTTGTGGCTGCAGGAACAGTCGGCACTAGATTCTTAACTAATTATTGAATAGAAAGTAATAACTCTACTAAACTAAGCTAAAGGACGAATTTCTCACCAAGTGGGTCCCCTTGGATGAGTATCCTCTACTACTAATGAAAACTTAGATGCACAAACTTAGAACTTCATTTTATTCATCAGGAAACATGAGTATAATAGAGTAGTGTAATTGTATTACTAAAAACCAAGAATGCAAGTACAATATCAGATCATGCAACCTTATGAGAAGGAGCATCTAATCCTTATTTATACTACCAACTAAGAAAGGCGGCCAACTCCACAAACTGGGAGGATCCCATTTTAGGGAAAGCATAGAAAGTGGAGTGGTGGCAGTTATGCATGCATGGAATCTGGTCAAACATGCAGGTCCAAATGTAGATTTAGCACAACAATAACTCCTGCATTTTCTCAATAGCATTAAAGTCCACTATAAGGAGGTTACATTCAATTTGCATGGGGAATATCCTACCATTGACCTCCTTTGACCTTTGAATGATTCCCTTGTTGGAAATTATGGTGCATGCCCAGTTGGTGGTGTCTTTCTCAATTTAGCATTTTCAAATCATATTTGCATTCAAATGTTAGCATGCACAATAGTCACATATCTATAACTAACTTAAATAAAATTCATTAACCACATGCAAAATTAATATAGATAGTCCAAATAACATGCCAATTCCATTAAATATTTGTAGAAATAATATTAGGCCCAAGGTCTATAGTTTTGGGGGAATATCATAAAAATATCAACACTTAACATCAAGGTCCATGACAAATTCAACAAATAAATCATAAATTCTACCCAAAATTAGACCATAAACTAAACTCATCACTCCCCCCAATCTAACATTTTTTTGGTCCTCTAATAGGGGAAGGGTTGTTGTTCTACTTTGTCAATGCTCTGAAATTTGAAACTGACAACTATCCTACATCAGTGTTTATTGTGCATGAATCGGGGTCCCAATAGAATCCCCTCAATCTGTCCAATCTGCTCCATCACTGTCTCTCTACAACAATAACATAGTGGTAGAACCTGAAGTTTTGTACCGGCCACAACGAAATAGGTGGCTAAAAAGTTAAGGGAAGCTAGAATCATCCCTTTGTTCTACCAATCTTTATATATCTATCAATTATTTTGAGTGTTGTAGCATAGTTCTGGATGGAATGAGGATTAGCCTATTTTAGCTCATCAGTTAGGTTGTTCCATCTTTGTGAGAGGTATCTCTTCATAGTTTCCTCTTTTTCCTTTGCCTTCACCTCATACTCACTATAGACTAATTCTATCCAAGGCATAATCCTATTACCATAGCTCGATCTTAAAAGCATTCAATGCCATTCCCTATAAATGTCCCTTGGATTCCTTGATTCAACCCTGATGGCCAGAGGGATGTTGGATTCTATTTTCTTATAAGCCCCATATTGTTGTCCCCAACTGATCTCATTTTGCACCCAAGACATAAATTCGCTTAATTGGACATCTCCAACATATAGCAGTGGATTCCAATCATGGTCTTGAGTCACAACATAATTATGCTAATACAACTCATACAAAAAATTCTTCATTTTAGGGGAAGCAATTCGATAAGCATTGAAAAATTCAACAGGAGTTTGAATAGAAGGGTTCAAACTTGAGACAATTCTTTCCAACTTAAAATAAAGACATTTCTCCTTAAAATGCAAACCATGGACCCTTGGAGGTGTCCTACACTCTAAAATTTGTGGTACCAAGGTTGTCATATCATCTACCTTCTTCTTCAAGGTGGAAATTTTTGCATCCTTGTCTTCAATCTCCTCATCTTTCTTTTGAATTTCGTTCTTCAACCTGCATTTCTCCTCCTTCCATTCTTCTTCCCTTCTTTGCATCTCTTTCCATAAATGCATAGCTACCATGTGCATTGAAAAATCAGGGGGGTCATGAATTCCTACTAGCATTTTTGACGATGCTTTCTCTACATATGGTACTAACTGCAAGGATTTAGGTTGTTTAGTCAATACTAGCTACAAGGGTATTGATTGTTCTTGTTCTTGTTGTTGCTGCAAGATCTCTTGCTATATGACCTCATGCTGCAAGATCTCTTACTATATAAATCTTGATTTTTGTCATACCTTCGATTCTCGACTTGCTCTACAATGTTAGCAAGATCGGCCAGTGTTATGTTTGTTGATCTCTCAAATATGTCCTCTTCCTCTACATTCACCTACCCCATTGGAGCTTTTGTGTCCCCCTGCGATATTTCTCTAGACTTAGGGCTTTCTTGTGGAGGCATAACAAAGGCTGGCCCAATTGGTCTTGATTTTCTGGGAGGGCTTTCATGTTTTTCTTTGGTTGCAGGATGAATAGTGTCAACCTTCCACTTCCTAGAGCTTGGTACTTTTTCTGCCGCTGCTTTTTAGCTTTTCCTTTTCTTGGTTCTACTTCTCTCTTCTATTCCCTAGTTCTCATTAGGGTGCCAAGGGGAACATTATCATTAGAATCCAAGGAATAGCTTTCTTTTTCTGAGTGCTTTGTTTCAGAAGAACTAATTTCTATGGTTTCTTCTATTGTAGGAGGGTTTACACTAGGGCTTGTGCCAGAGGTTGAAGCACCAAGAGTGGCTTCAACCATGCTCAATATCCTACTAGACCTATGAGGCTAAGGTAAAACCCTAGGTTGCAAGTGCTCAAGTCTAATTTGATCATATTTTATGAATTCTTCCTAGGTCATTCCAGACATATCATGTAGAGACTTCTCAACTAACAATTTAATCAGACAATGGTGGGAAACAGAATTGTCCCTACCTTTCTAAGTCTCAACTACCATGATTGAAAGAAGGTTGCATAGCATGTTTAACACATTCATCCTTCTCCCGTGCCTCATGTGATTCAAGAGTTTAAAATGCATGGAATGTAGATTTGACTGCCATCCTTCACAGGTGATATAATTTATGACATAAATAACTATCTTCTTCCATGGCTTGGGCAAAGAGGTTCTCTTCACACCTTGTTTATCTATGCTCAATGGAGGGTCACTAGATTTTGTAAATTCAGCCCTAGCTAATTTGGCATCTTTGGAAGTAGGGTAATTTTCACCGTCAATAGGAAACCTTGTAACTTTTGTAATCCTTTCCTCAGTCGCCAATACTTCTAGCCATTTTACCATGGCCTTCCCTTCAGACAATGTCTAGGAAAATTCTAGTGCAATGTCTTCTTGAAAACCATCTAGCTTTAGGAAGTAGTCTAACCACCCGCAATTTATGAATTCAGCCAGGCAGGGTGCATTTTGTAGTAATACATCATGCACTGTGGGTTCATTTCGAATTAACCCACCTCCCATTGTTTGCAATCAACACAATCAATCTATGGTTTCCTTCCTACAATTTTCATCTAAAACTAAATTCGCCTTCCTACAACACTTGATAAATTTCCAATGCTAATGTTGACTGAATTTTCCCTTTCTTACCTTTTGTTTGCAGCTTGAGATTGTAACAGGGTCAATAATGGAAAGGAAGAAGTAATAAAGGAAAGATATGATGGAGAGAAATGGAAGTGATAGTTGATGTCACCTTACACATGCGAGCTATCCTCTCACTTAGATTTCAATTTGGCTCAATTCAAATTTTTGCTGACTTAGACCAACATGGACTGACACATGGAAAAATTATTCACATCTTTTTCCTCCTGCCAACCTAAATTTGGGCATGTGTCCTCACATGCGAATGATGATGATTTGACAAGGGTAGGGAATAATGGCATGCTATGGTGAACATCCATATTAATGTACAAAAATTAAATGAATGCACTAAAGACAATTAAGATATAGCAATTAATGCACACATACTTGAATGTGTGGAGGATTCGCTGCAAAGATTGTGGAGAAATTACCGTTCGCCCTTTTAGGAAATAAGTTGAGCAATTAATGAAAATGAGGTGGAATGAGGTGGAGTCGAATGAAGTGATGTGATGGAAGAGAGAGAAAGGTGTAGATGGATGGGTGGGTGGATGGGTGAAGAAATAGACTTCCAAAAAAGTGGAAGTCTTTATTATGAAAAGTACATACCTTAATTAGCTAGAAGGAGGGATACTAGGTCCACTTCCTTCGGCTATAGGAAACTCAAGTGCAACATGCTAAGTGAATTTCTACAGGAAATCCTCTTTGGAAGTTGGCTTGTGATACAATCTGAGGCAATGACCATTAACAAGTAGCTTAAATATGACTGGGTCAATAGTAATTGAGCTACACAACACCATTAGGGAATAATTCAACAACCTCATATGGTCTTAGCCACCTTGTCTACAATTTTCTAACATTGTGTTGATATCTAGAATCATAAAGCAAGGCACAGTCTCCTGGTTGGAAATTTTTTTCCTTGATAAATTTATCGTTCCACCTAATTCTTTGATTATGCACTACCTCTGTGTGATGCAAGGTTGCTCTACTTAGCTCATCCAAAGCATTCAGTTGTAGGATTCTTTCTCTTTGTGCCTCAGAGATATCCATCCCCAAGCCTATTGCAGTCATAAGAGTCTTTTATTCAAACTCAATGGGCATCATGGTTGTCTTTCCATACAACAACTGAAATGGAGTGAAGCCTATAGTTGTTTTCCAAGTAGCTATGTATTCCCAAACAACTTTTGGTAATCTATTTTCCCAATCCTTTCTATGGATATCCACTATTTTGGTCAGAATAGCTTCAATTTCTCTATTGGTCACCTTAACTTGGCCATTGGGCTCAGGTTGATAAGGAGTGGACTTCCTGTGTCTTATGTTGTACTCATTAACAAGTGTTGCAACAAGGGTTGATGTGAATTGAGTCCCTTGATTAGTCACTATCTCTCTTAGAATTCCATACCTTATGAAAATATCCTCATAAAGAAATTCAACAACCTTTTTATCTCTTGCATGCTTCATGGCCTTAACTTCTACCCACTTAGTTACATAATCAATGCAAACTAAGATATAAGACTTACCAATTGATTGAAGATCAATGGGTCCTACAAAATCTAGTCCCCATTTGTCAAATGGAGTGTTTACTACCTGATGGAAAGGTGGCATCTCATCATATTTTGTTGGTCTTCCCATCCTCTAGCATTGATCACATTTTCTTGTATACCTTCCTGCATCCTTGTGGAGTGTCGGCGAGTAATATCGTGTGTTCAAGATCTTCATTACTGTCCTCTTGGCTGCAAAATATCCTCCACATGGTTCATTGTGGCATGCATGCAAAATTTCATATGTCTCATCTTCTCTCACACATCTCCTCATGACATGATTTGGTCCAGTATAAAATAGACATCCAATAATCCATGAGAAAGGAAAATATTTTTCAATGAGTTCCCTTTTCTCTTTTGGAGAGAAGTGAGGAGGAACTCTACCTGTGACCAGATAGTTAGCTATGTTAGCATACCAAGGTGTTTTTATACTGATGGAGAATAGATGCTCATTAGGAAAAGAGTCATCTATGGCCTGATTATCCCTTGATGTAGTCAGTCTTGAAAGAAAATCTGCAACAACATTGTCCTTCCTTGGTTTATCCACAATGGTTATGTTAAACTCCTACATCAACAATAACCATCTAGCTAGCCTACCAGAGATCAAAGGTTTATTCATGAGATATCTAATGGCTTCATGATTAGTGTGAAAAAATATTTGGTAACCTATTATGTAATGCCTGAATTTGTTTAGGGCAAAGATCACTACTAGCATTTCTTTTTCTATCACTGTATAGTTGAATTCAACTCCCTGCAAATTTTTGCTGACAAAACAAATGGCATTTTCAATGGATCCTTATTTCTTTTCTAAGATTTCTCCTATGGCATAATCTGATGCATATGCATAGATGTGGAAAGGAAGCTCCCAATTAGGTCCTTTGATTACAAGAGCATGAGTCAAGACTACCTTCAGATCAAAAAATGCCTTGTCACAATCTTCAGTCCACTGGAATTCAACATATTTAGTGAGGAGAGTATACAATGGTGCTACTATCTTACTAAAATCCTTGATGAAATGCCTATAATATCATACATGGCCCAAGAAACTCCTAACATCCTTTTTTTTTGCAGGTGTGGGAATATTTTTTATCACATCAATCTTTGTAGGGTCTACTTGAATTCCTTTGTGTGAGATGTAGTGTCCAAGAATTACACCTTCCTGTATCATCATGAAGCACTTTTCATTGTTTAAAGAGAGATTGCGATCTTCACATCTCTGTAGGACTTTCCTGAGATTCTTCAATGCTTCATTGAAATCAACACCATAGGTGGTGAAATCATCCATATAAATTTCCATGCAATCATGAGAAATGTCTGAAAATATGCTAATGATTTCCCTCTGAAAAGTTGTAGGTGCATTGCATAAGACAAATGGGAGTACCGAGTAAGCATAGGCCCCCCATGGATAGGTAAAGGTGGTCTTCTCCTGGTCCTTTGGTGTAATTTGGATCTAATTGTAGCCACTGAATCCATCTAGAAAAGAATTGTATTGCTTTCTTGCAAGTGAGTCCAAAACTTGATATATGAAGGGTAAAGGAGAATGGTCCTTTTTGGTGGTAGCATTAAGTTCCCTGTAATCAACAAAAACTTTCCATTTCCATCATTTTTTAGGAAAAATCACTAATGGATACACCCACTGGCTATCTGAAATGGGGTAGATAAATCCTGCATCTAGCAATTTCTATAGTTCTCCTTTTACAATTTCTCTTAGTGCAGGGTTAATTCTTCTTTGTGGCTGCCTCACTCGGGTGCAATCATCTTTGATGTAAATTCTATAGGTGCAAAGCTTAGGGTCCAATCCCTTCATCTCATGATAGTCCCATGAAAATGCATTATGGTGGTCCTCAATAATTTTTCCAATAACAACTACTATTCTTCACTCAGTTTGTTGTTAACATTTAGATATTTCCCTTCTAACACCTGCACTTGTGTAGTTGACTCTATCATAGTTGCTTCATTGACACATGGTACCTTGAGTTCATATATCAGCAATGTATGGGACATACATGTTGTTGAAGGAAGTCTAGCTATAGGAAGAGTGGTTGCAGGAAGAATGTCTGTAGGAACAGTGGTTGCATGAAGAGCAGGCATAAGTTTCTTGATTGGAGCAGCAGAATGAGATGATGCTTCGTCCACTTCACAATGGTTCTGAATGATGTTAGCCAATAATTCATCTTCATCTTGAAGTTGTATGAAAGAGCTTTTGCCTAGCATCATAAGTTGTCCCATAGAATAAACTTCCTTGGCCTCTTCACCAACGTGGCCATACATAATTATCCTCATCATGGGATGGTTGAGCAGGAGGATAAAGAAAAAAATTTTTGGTGCTCTTCCCATCAGAAATGGTCATGTCATCTAAATGACATCCAATATATGCATCTTCAGTTGCTAACCATGGCCTTCCAAGAATAATGGGACACTGGCCTAGTGTAGCTTTAGGAGAAAGAATCATGAAATTTGTTGGGTACTCTCATGAGTCTAGAATTACCACAAGGTGCTCCACTATACCATCAGGCTTAACAGTAGAACTATCAGCAAGCTACATGATAGTAGGAGTAGATCTCATGCTTGCAATGTTTAGTTTTTGTAGGATTTCCTTAGTCATTACATTTATTACTGCCCCTCAATGAATCAGAGCATTCTTTATTTGAATCCCATTTATAACAACTGCTACCACAGGACTACTTGGGTCATTGTACTTAGGGATAGTCACTTTTCCAAGCATGATGTTAGCTAGTTGTCCCACCACATGAACTGTAGTGGGGTCTTTCTTCTTCCTGCTTGGCTTCTTCAAGAATGCTTCCTTGATTGCTTTTCCATAGATTGGGACATCTTTTATGGCCTAAAATAGAGTTATCTGGACACGTATATGCTTCAGCTGATATAAGATGTCAAAATTTGTCCTTTTTTCTTCCTTTTTCTTGGAAACTTCCAATCTCTAAGGAAATGGTGGTTCTTGTTCAGTCTGCTTGACTAGGACTAGTTTAGGATTTTTAGGTGCACTTGGTTGAATGGGATCATTCAGAGTTTCCTCTTCTTCTTCCCTAGGAAGCTCAATGATAATGGGCTTGGAAGGGATTGGTAAAGTATTTCTTGAATGCAAGTGGATGCCACTTACAAGTTAAGTGCACAAAGTTGAGTCCACGAAACATGGAAGTTTTTGCCTTAGGCAAAACAATGAATTCGGCTTGCAAAAAATGGGATCCCATTTTTAAAAAGTGGGATCCCATTTTTAGAAAACGGGATCCTATTTAGCTTCGGGATCCCGAGCCTAAGTTTAAAATGGGATCCCGTTTTGAAAATCCCATTTCCAAAAATGGAAATTTCAAAAGCGGAAATTTCAAAATGGAAATTTTAAAAGCGGGATCCCGTTTTGAAAAATTTCGAAAATGCAAACTTCCAATTTTTGAAAAATTTCCATTTTCGGAAAGTTTTCAAAACGGGATCCCGTTTTGAAATCTTTCCATTTTTGGAAGAATTTCAAAATGGGATCTCATTTCATAGAACCATAAAAAATGGCTTTTTCATGAAATGGGATCTCATTTTTTAATGAAACGGGATCCCGTTTTTTAAATTATGAATTTTTGAGCGGGCTTTTTGGCTTGTTTTTTGGTTCGGGAAATGGCTTGGGGACCCGAACCTAAGCTTTGGACCTAGTTTGACCTACAACTTGAAGGTCTTGTTAATGTCACAGGAAAATAATGACTTTGGACATATGTTTGAAGACCTATTTTGCATAATTATTTTACAAAATTAAAACCCATTATAGATGAGACAGTGCAGATTCCAAATATGTAATTTTTTTAATAATTTGATTATTTTTTCTATTTTTCAATTAATTTCTAATGAAACTAGTCCATAAACTTGAATTATCAGGTTTTTTTAGTATTTTAATAACTTTTGATCAACATAACATTTTGACAAACGGATTGCACAAGAGAAAATTTCATACAATTATTTTCAGGATAAGTTTAGGTCATCTTATGCATGTTGTACACGACAATTTTTCAAAATGACAAATATGCCTAATAAATATTTAATAAAAAGAAAAATATTCAATAAAAAATTATAAAAAAATATTAAAATCAAGCTTTAGTGAGTCACAAATCTTTTCCCAAAAGGATTTAGAAAAATATGATAATTTAGGTCAAAATATGGATGTCGTACACTTGCATGGTATGGTATAAAAAAGTGACTTTTAAATAGTGGTTTTTAGAAACGCCTATTGAAACTCAATTTTTACAATCTGGGTATTGAAATAAATTACACATTTGGAAACTAGACTCTGAGTACTACATTTTATGATTAGTGACTTTTTTGTAGATTCCATCTCTTCAAGGTCAAATGCTTCAAATTTTAAGGTCAAATGTGTCAAAAAGAAAATCAGGGAAAACACTTCCACTTTTTGGCCAAAAAGTGGACTCAACTTCTTGCACACACCCTACACTCACATCATATGCAAGGAATTGATTTTAATCAGCAAAGTATATAGGATGTTGTTGTGGTTTGTCATTTGGATTGGGTGTGGGTTGAGCTGGTAGCTGAGTAGGTTTAGGTGGATTTGAGCTTGAATTAATAGGTAGAAGCATTATAGTAGATTGTTGGGACTGGGAAGGTGGCTGCATGTAACTGGTTGTCTATGTAGGCCATTGTTGTCCTCCCCTCCATTGGTTTGTTTGCTGCCAATTTCCTAGAGGCAGCTGCCAATGCCCTTGAAATTGATGCCTATTCCCCTAAGGTTGTTGCCACTGGGGTGGAGAGTTTTAATGATTGGGCTAAGCATTTGGAGGGTTACCCAAAGGTTATGGTGGATATCCTCTATAGCTAGATGGATATGGGGGTTTCCATTGGTTACCAGATACATAGGGATTGAAATATGGCCCAACATAAGATAGTGGATCTGGTGGAATACCTTGTCTTGGAGCCCAAGGCCTCCTTTGTGCAACATAATAGACTTGGTCTTCTTCAATATGAATTGGCTTGAAATTAGGTGCAATCTTCTTACTTTCAATATTAGCTACCATCTTGCATCTATAGTCCTTTTGTCTACAATGGGGGCAATACTCTGCCAACATTTCCTCTTCCTCTCTTGTTTCTTCTTGGTCTAAAGTGTATCCATCTAGGTAGCTAGATTATTTATAATGTCTTGCTTGAAGTCTGCCAACAAATGAGTAATCTCCATTCTTGAAAATCCACTGGTAGATGACTTACCCATGGAAGATTGGTAAGCTCTCCCTTTCTTTGAAGCTTCCCTAGAATAGTTCTGACATATTTTCTTAATATCCTCCCAAGGAACTTGGGAGATATTTTCTCCTCCCATCAAGTCCAAGGCATCAGTGTAGCTATCATTAATTGCTCTCACAAATTTATTTTTTTGTGATTCTTCATTAAGTGTATGGTGTGAATATTTTTGTAGGAAAAAAAGAAACCTTGCAATATAATTCTCCAGGCTCTCATCTTCCTTTTGTTGCATCCTAAAAAATGTCACCTACTCTCATGTCATTTCCCCTGCAATACTCCTTGTGTTTCTCAAGGAACTTTGTCTTCATGTCCTCCCAAGTTTCCACAGTATCTTTGCCTAGTCTCATAAACCATTTTAATGTAGCCTCTTTCAAGGTGGTAGGAAATAGATTAAGCCTATGGGCATTGGTGGTATAGCCATAACTTTTTTAGAGTATGTCAAACTCAAACAAGAAGGTATCAGGGTCTTCTATCACAAGTCCATAAAACTTGGGGAGTGTTGAAGCAGGTATATTTTTTATGTTGTCAACTTCATTCTGATGGGAAATGGGGAAAGGAAAAGCTGGTTGGTTAGGTCTGTTTCTATTTGCATCACCCATTCCTACTTGATGTAGTTCCAAAGCAAAGGGATTCTCAAGCTGATTTTGGTCTTCACAAGAAACTTCAGAGCTAGTCAGATTAGGAAATGCATCAGCAAAGGGGTGTGGATCTTCTTCTTCTTCTTCTCTTGGTAGGTTTTGACATTCAACTAACTAGAATGGATTAGGATTATTAGGAAGGAATCTCCCATAAGCATCTCTTCTCCTTCCTCTATGCATGCGGTATCAACTCACTATCATCCATCTCACACAAAGAATTGGTAAAGAATAAGGGGGGTCATTACTTCCTAAATGAGGGGTATGCTAAGAATAACTTTAAAAAACACTACAACAAGAAAACTATCAATGACTCCAAATAACTTCCTAGTTTGACACCATCCCCGACAACAATACAAATTTTTTTTGGCCTCCTATAATGATTTAACAACTAGGCCTTTACAGTCGTGATTCAAAGATTGGACATGTAACTTGAATAGCTATTTCAATCATCATGAAGGTGCATTTAAATTGTCAACCTAGGGACATCAACTTGAAATGGGCCAACACAGTATGTGCACTAGGAACCCAAAGTAGCCATTTTCATTATATAGCTAAGAAAGATACAATGTTGAAAGTAAATTGCTTGGAAAGGAATAACGTAAATTTTGAATGCCAACCAAAAACTACACTAAACTGAAATGCATGATAGGAATGAAAATATGAGAAAACAAATAGGAAACTACTATGTCTACCTTGGATACAATAATAGTCACAACATGGAATTCTAGTGGCTGCAGGAATAGTTAGCGCCAGATTCTTAACTAATTATTGAACATAAAGTAATAACTCTGCTAAACTAATATAAATGACATATTTCTCATCAAGTGGGCCCCCTTGAATGAGTATCCCTTACTACTAATGAAAAATTAGATGTGCAAATTTAGAACTTCATTTTATTCATCAGGAAACATGAGTACAATAGAGCAGTGTAATTGTATTACTAAAAACCAAGAATGCAAGTACAATATTAGATCATGCAACCTTATGAGAAGGAGCATTTGATCCTTATTTATACTACCTACTAAGCAAGGCGGTCAACTCCATGAACTAGGAGGACGCCATTTTAGGGAAGCGGAGAAAGTGGAGCGGCGACGATTACGCATGCATGGAATTTGGTCGGACATGCAGGTCCAAATGCAGATTTAGCACAACAGTAACGCTTGCATTTTCTCAATAGCATTAAAGTCCACTATAAGTCGGTTACATTTGATTTGCATGGGGAATCTCCTCCCATCTACCTCCTTTGAGCTTTGAACGATTCCCTTGCTGGACGTTATGGTGCATGCCTAGCTGACCGTGTCTTTCTCAATTTAGCATCCTCAAATCATATCTACATGGCAATGTTAGCATGTGCAATAATCACATATCTAAAAATACCTTAAAGAACATTCATTAACCACATGCAAAATTAATATAGATAGTCCAAATAACATGCCAATGCCATAAAATATTTGCAGAAATAACATTAGGCCCAAGGTCTATAGTTTTGGGGGAATATTATAAAAATATCAACACTTAACATCAAGGTCCATGACAACTTTAACAAATAAATCATAAATTCTACCCAAAATTAGACCATAAACTAGACTGATCACATAAACTGCCCAGATCAAACATGTGAAACACACAGTAGTTAACTAAGGTAACCAAAGGATATCCAAAATCCCTATCAAGAGTAACCATTAGAATCAAAACCCGATGGATATGTTAAAGCAATGCTCACCAATTGTGCAAAAGCAATTACCACCATAACCATGAATAACCATGAACTAAGAAACCAAGGCACCAATTGTGTAAAAAATAACTTATATTTAGTTTCCAACTGACAAAGAAACTATCAAATGTCTATAGCATATCAAAAACACACTGTCAAAAAACATTGTGAGCTACAAATTCCACTATGACCATACTTTCATCTGTCATCAAAATCCAAGAGTCTATCACTACCATCAAGGTTCAAGTTTACATACTTCACAATAAGAATTATTTTCCAAATGTGTCAAAGCCTATTCTTGGAAAACCACTGTACTACAAAGATACCACTGTAGACTCAATGTAACTAACAAACGTAGAGATATAAGATGATATTTGAAGCACATGCGAAAAAAAACACATAATTGATTTAGTGAAGAGAAATTGGAGGAAGATCATCCTATCTCTCCCTCAACTAATCAACCATACTCATACATTTGGTTTCTTGTAGATTATAAATGTTTCCTTTGGTCCTCAAACTTGCTGCAACAACTTCACCTATTTTATTTCTAATCTCACATCCAAGAGCATCAAAAATAATATAAAAACCATTATCACAAATCTAAGTTACACTTAAGAGATTATGCTTGAGACCCTCTACATAGTACACATCATGCAAAGGTAAGTCATCATCCAAAGAAAAAATACCTTTCCCTATGATCTGAATACAATCATCATTTCCAAACCACACTAAACCACCATCACAATATTCAAATTTGATAAAGTTTATTTTATCCCCTATCATGTGCTGAGAGCATCCACTGTCTACAAACCATGAGGGAAAACTTTAAGAAACCCCCCCTTGGCAAAGGTGTAAAATTCTGGTGAATCTTGTACAATTCCTGATAAAAATATTAATTTTAGTGGCAATTTTTTTTCATTTTCATGAAAAAAAAAGGTCCATTGGAAAATCTTTTCTAATTGCTAGAAGTCTGTGGAGGTGAAATACAAATTTTTTATTTAACTAGTAATATTTTTTCATTGGAAATCAAAATCTATTTTCAAACCAATAAAATATTTTGATTGGTGAATTAAACCTATTTTCAAACCAAAAATAATAATTTTGTTGGTGATTAAATTTTTTTTTCAAACTAAAAAATAAAATTCATTGGCGAATTAAACCTATTTTCAAATGATTAAGAAAAAAACATTGGTGAATTAAACATAATATCAAACTAATAAAAAAATGCAGTGGTGAAGTGTGAGTATGTAACATTATAACCATGATCATTCAATGAATTGTTGATCTGGACGGTTGTAGTTGCATTTTGGAAGTAAATCTTTGAAGTAGTAGACTTGCAAATTGAAAACTCTAGAATAACACTAGAATTGTTAGATTTTTTTTGGTTGGTAATAGGATTTTGTATTGCATGAAAATAAATATTACATCATTTGCTTCATTTTTTTCATTAACCATCCAAAAATCACCTACAACTATAATATTTTTTTCAAAAAAAAATCTTAGCATGCTTCATAATAGAAAAAGTAACCCTACCCAACTAAAACCAGTTCCAAAACTATCTGTATCTACTTTACATATTTCAAAAATATTTTCAATTATTATTTTACCCTTCCTAGTACCTACTATTCACACTATACAACTGTAACAGGGTCCAACCCCCAACAAGCCAAAAATTTAGTACTAGTCTTGCGTTAATTCAGCAAAAACCCTACAAAAATGACAAATTCAACAAGTGCTACCCATATCATAACAAAATTTCCTTATTGCTTTTCCTTTCATCTTTCTCTTCCTCGCATTCCATCCTTTTTCTTTCATACACTTTTCCTCTGCTTTCACTCATGCTTCCATGGGCCCTTCCTCCACTTTCACATGTGCTATATTTGCTTCCACCTTCATTAGCTCTATAAAGAGCTTCAAAGCTTGCTAGCTTAACCTTTCTTCTTCCCTGCATTGATTTTTAATCTCATCCTCTGGCCAACGCATGAAAGGGATGCATCCTTCTGCGCCTTCTAGTTCCATATTTTCAAAGCCTTCCTAGATGTCCAAACCTTCACCTGGAACTGCCCATTCAAGTATTGATTCTAATCCTTCCAAGAAATATTTGTGCACAATCATCTCCATCACTTCTCTCACTGTGCTTGTCAATTCCCCCAAGTCCAAACCCCATGCTACAATCAAGGAGTATACATCCATGTTATTCCTATATCTATGCCTCATATTTCCAAAGGATTTCCCCAAAATCATTTGCACACTTTGTACCAACCTCCCATTAATGAATAAATACATCCCCATTAATCTTTGGTCAGAAGCTTCACCATAAAATGGGTTTAATTTCCTCCTCAAACGTAGAGTGATGTTGGCCTCCATTTGAAAACTATTGTAGATACACCACCACCACCACCACTCTTTTAGAATTTTTGTGTGCCTTCTTCTCTATGCCAAGCTCTATTATTAACTTTTCTAATCAAGGGCTGAGAGGTAATAATTTTCCACCACACATACCGATCTTATTTACCCATCGATCCTCCAGTCATGTCCACTTGCTCCAATTTTTTCACGATCTTTACTTCATAAATGCACTGTCCTTACCACCTTTCCTATCTTAATTCATCAAAGTCAAGGTTTTGGTGCTTTTCCTAACCTTAGTTGCAATTCTTTCTTCATAAATGCACTGTTAGACAGGTTTAAAATCTTCCTATGATCTTCACTTCATAAATGCACTTTCCTTGCCACCTTTCCAATCTTAATTCACTAAAGTCAAGGTTTTGGTGATTTTCCTAACCTTAGTTGCAAGTCTTTCTTCGTCATCTTTTTATTTAGTGGGTTAGAGGTTTCAAAAACTTTGAAACTTTAGACTTTGGTTCTAAGGTTCCAAGTTTCAGTGACCATGCAACATTATGGACCATGACCATTCAATGAATTTTTTATGTACGACTATAGTTGCATTCTGGAAGTATCTCTCAAGCACTAGATTTATGAATTGAAACCTCAAGAATTACACTAGAACCATTAGATGCAAACACGTGGGGAGATCAAGGCTCATCATCATGGTAATAAACCCAATGGGTTAGATTTTGGCGATGAGCGATGGAAGAACTTAAGTGGCAGAAATATGCACGTGCAAAAAAAAAATTTAAAAGAGGGACCACCTACGAAGAATGTAGGACCAAGACTTAAAAATTTAAGAACATTTTACACAAAGGATGTAAAGGAAAATCAATATAACCATGACCATTCGATGAATTTTTGATGGATGGTTGTAGTTGCATTCCAAAAGTAAATCTCTGAAGTAGTAGACTTGTGAATTGAAACCTCCAGAATAACACTAGAACTGTTAGATGTAGACACATGGTGAGATCAAGGCTCATTTCTCTCTTTTCAATGCCTCAACATATTACATTTCATTTAATTGAAATTCTCAATGTCTTGAACATCTGAAGTGATTGATTGGACAACTCATAGCTTTAATGAAACAAGATTTGTAATAATTCATATTGTTTGAGTAGCACTGGTAGTGGTGACTGGAGTCTAAAAATTTTGATAGCTTGTCAGATTGAGGTACAATTTACATGTATCCAGACGTGACAATCAAATTAAACATTTTAATTGTACATGTAAGGCTTACGATACATGAATCGACTAAGTTGATTTTTTGGTTTGTGTGAATTAGGCTGGTAACAACATTGTTGGCCCATAAATAGGGTTAGTGATAGTGGATAGTATCATAAAGGTTTTCATTTTTTGGGGTTAATAAGGATTCAAGAAGAAGATGTTGTGGTATTATTGGGGATACTCTAAATTCTCCTACCTCTAGTTATGTAGTTACAAAGTCAAAGACCAATTTCCATGAAGTTCATCATGGGTGTAATTGGAAAGAAGTTGATTTGGTTCACCTGACTTCTCAGACAGGTTTTGAATTAGGATGAGGAGCTATGATGGACATAAGTGTTATCCCAATGCATGGAGGTTGCAAGTAGAAGATGGGAGCAATTTTACTACCCCTCATCTTCTACATGACTCTAGTACTCAAAGGGGATAGGCACATTTTGTATCTTCACAGCTCCCATTTCCCTAGCATGGTTGGCCAGGCAAGTTCCTCGCATTCATTTTAGTGCCACATTTGTACTATATTCTCACTAGTAGAAGCTTTGGAATCATGCATTTAGTTTTAGTGTCACATTTGTATTGCATTGTCACTGGCAAAACCTTGGAAATTGGAATCAATTTGTAATCCATTTTCATGAGCAACAACTTGGAATAAATTGTGCCTATGTAAAGTAGCTTATGTTATTTATACAAAATAGGAGCTTGCTTTCTCTACAACTACTCATCTTTAAAAAGATATGTAATAATGTGACATTGTAATTCAGTTGTAATAAAATAAATGGTTGTGTTGTGTTAATCTTTGTTATAAATTTATAGTAAAGAGTTATTTTCTGAGTTCAGTGTCTGAATCTATTCAAATCAATTATTTTTTCCTTTGAAAAATTAAGTATTATCTATTTATGAAATAATTGCATGCAGATTTAAAAGTAAAACATAAAGAAATACAAATGAAAAAAGAAAGCTTCCATCAAATTGAAAAAAAAATATTATAAACACTAAAAGTTGTCACTCTTGTTAGGGTTTACCAAAATATTATTGATTTATAATTTTTCGTTGACCTTCTCCCCTGATTCCCGATATCATTATTCATTTTATTAAGTCCTTTGCAATGTTAAGTTACCATCCCCTTGGCCTTGATGTCAATCATAACGCATTAAAGTTTAAAACAACTTTAAAACACATGTTTATTATTTATATCATAAGGGTATGTGCAGGATCATGATGGGCCAAAAAGTGGCAACATGATGGGTATGTGGCTGACAACTTTTTCTTTACCCAAAATTGATGAAATGAAAAGGGTTTTTAAAGGAGATTCTCAGCTTTCCAGAAATATAAATTATGCTTTACTTTGAATTTAATAAGTAATTACTATTGATTTTCTATTCAAATTACAACTAAAGTCTTGATTGATAGGTTGATTGAAAAACATCTATAGCTTTCAAACGATATCACATTTTTTGAATCTAAAACATGCCTCACATTCTATGCTTCGCATACTATAGGATTAAAAAAGAAAAACTTAATTTCATGAATTTTTGACCAAGTTAAGGAGGTCAGACATACGAGTTTTTATATTTTTTAAAAGTTATAATAAAAAATTCATAATTAATTATTTACTTGGAAAAAAATTACAAAAAAATATGCATCACATCAGGACATGAGTTCTCTACTTATATCTAAAATATTATAAAAAATATTATCATTTTATTACGGTTAGGGTGGTTAGACAAACACCTACTTCTTATTTTTTACCTAAAATTTAAGTACTACTGCATTGAAATTTCAAATTTTCACCAAATAATTTTTATTTTAAAAACCTAGTAGTTTAGAAACTACATTCAATTTTCTATAGATTCTATTCTTACATATTTTTGAAATAATATAGATAGCTTATTCAAATTTCTATGTCGAGTTTCCTAACTTTGATTTTTCTGAATTTTTGGCCACTTAAGGAACTATTTTTTCCATGATGATCCTGCACATACCCATAATTCATAAATTACTCAACCATTCAATGAACATTTGATGTATGGTTGTAGTTGCATTCTATAATGAAATGTGCAGAGTGTTAGTCTTGCAAACTTAAGCCTTCAGAATTACCCTTTAACTGTTATATTTTCAATGATCAACAGTTTATAATTTGTTGCCAATGTTGGACTAAATGGCTAGTGAAACAAGATTTGTAATGATTTCATATCATTTGAACTTTGAGTGGCACTGACCATTTTGACAATTGATATATTGTTAGCTTGAGGTACATTTTGCATATAGTGAGGCTTGTCAGAGTCTAGATGTCAATCAAATTAAACATTTAAATAAATGTAAGGCTTAAGTTACACCAATCAATTAAAATTTAATTTGGATTTTTGGTTTGTGTGAATCACAATTATGAATCATGATTATACCTAACCTCACATGTGACACATTTGAGGTGTACACAAGGACCAGGTTGGTAGTGACACTACTGGCGACACTGTTGGCCCATAAATAAGGATAGTGAACACAACTGAAAATTGAAATCATTCGTTAAAGGCTAAAGGCTTTACTATTGAGTGAAATGTTCCAATTGTCATAAGGGTTTTCATTTTGTAGGGTTAATAAGGAATAGGATTCAGGAAGAAGATGATGTGGCATTATTGGGGATACTCTAAATTCTCCTACCTATAGTTATGTAGTTATAGAGTAAAAGACCAATTTCCTTCAAGTTCAAAATGGATGGAATTGGAAAGAAGTTGATTTGGTTCACCTGACTTCTTAGATAGGTTTTGAGCTAGGATGAGGAGATTTGATGGACATAAGTTCTCTCCTAGTGCATGGAAGTTGCACATAGAAGATGGAAGCAGTTTTACAACCCCTCATATTTTGCATGACTCTGATTTTCAAAGGGGAGAAGTACATTTTGTATCATCATAGCTCCCATTTCCCCAGTTTGATTAGCTTGCCTTTCCCCATGCATTTATTTTTAGGCACCATGGTTGATCCCAGAAGTCCCATGCATTTATTTTTAGAGCACATGGTTGATCCGAAAAGGACCATTTATTTTCAAACACACATGTATTTGTATTTGTACTATGTAATAATATGACATTGTAATTCAGTTGAAATAAAAAAATGGTTGTGCTATTAATTTGACATTGTAATTCCTTTTATTAAGTCTTTAGCAACATTAAGTTTTATTGTGCTAAATTAATGGTTGTCCATTAATGTGACATTGTAATTCATTTTATTAAGTCCTTTGCAATGTTAAGTGTTATTGTGCTTAGTGCTATTAATGGTTGTACTATTGATGTGACATTGTAATTCATTTTATAAAGGCCTTGATGTCAATTTGAGCACATTAATGGTTAAAAAAACTTTAAAACACATGTTTATTATTTATATCATAAATTACTCAACCATTCAATGAACATTTGATGTATGGTTGTAGACTCAAAATAAGGGAGAAAATCAAGCTTATTCGCTAGTCCTCTGAGTTTAATAACCATGTTGCGGAGTTCTAAATTTTCATAACTACTTGATTCCCCGACTTGGTTCACTTTGTTGAGTAACTTAAGTTCATGTATACATAACCTTTGAGTTACAATGTGTGGATTTAGTTGGTGGGTTGGAGGTTCCAAAAAAATTGAAACTTCAAACTTTGGTTCTAAGGTTCCAAGTTTTAGCGACCACGCAACATTATGGACATATCTTGCCTTTCAAAGGCTCCATCATCTGGCATCTCATTGAATGATATGTACAGGCTAAACTTGAGTTTTCTTTTCAAGAATTTCCAAAAGCATGTAGGTTTAAAGGCTATCATTGTGAGGAATAAAATTGAATGCCGCATTTAAATGGTGTCCTATAAAAAATAACTGTATAAGTGGGTGGCGAAATTTTACTTAGACATTAGCCTGCATTCTCATTCTTTGCCAAGGTCAGTACTTCTCAAGTGCATTCTTTTTACTCAGACATTTTGCCTGCATTCTCATTCTTTGCTAAGGCTAGTACTTCTCAAGTGCAAACATTCATTCTCCATGAATTTGTGCTCATGCATAGCGAACGTTGGGTCGGTGTAATGGATACAATGCTTAGACCTTTTAAGTTATATGAATTATGGGCACTCCTGGAGAGGGATGACAAGTATGAGTTGGATATAAAACTCTTAGAAAGTGGGCTAGCTCATGCTAGAGGGTTTCTAGAAGCTATGTTGAGTGTGGACCTGATAAGTGCATGTGCGAGAAGGTACATTTTGTAGATGTGGGAAATTAAAGTCACAAACATGACTATAATTGTAGAAATTTCTCCTGAAGTTGTTTCCCATGCATTGGGGATTCTAGAAAGGGAACTTGTAGAATACATGTCTGTCATAGTGGTAGGTGAATTTTTCAAAGCGAATAAGGACTGGTGTAAGAAATCCATGGCCAAAACTTGGTTGAAGTTTGAAAAGAAAGGTAGTTTGCAACTACCGAGTAAACTCAAAAGTTTGCATTTTAAGGGAGAAATTGTAGATGCTATTACTTTATTGCATTACATTGTTGGGAATGGACAAGCTAAGTTATTTGAGGATTTGATGTGTTGGATTCTTTTGATAGTCTGTGATGAGAAAATTTTCCTTGACTGGGCTAAAGTTATTTGCTTCTATTTGAATAAGCAATTAATTAATTTCCATAAGAATACTACTTTTTGTATGTGTTCTTGCTTGACGTACATTGTAGATAGTTAGAGGTCCTTTTGGCTTGGGTTGGAGCTGCAAGGAACCCCAACTTCTAATATGGCTATGTATAAACACTTTCCTCAGTTCACTAAACAATTTGGAATGGGCAATTTTTGTCATGTTAATGATTCATTTTTAATGGAGAGGATGAGGAAGCTAGATGGAAATCCAGAAATGTGCCTTTCCTATGAATTGATTTCTCTTGTAGCAAAATTTAGGAGTTTTTATATCTAATTTGATAAGTTTTTCTATCTAAGAATAGGGGGTTTTGAGAAACCCCCATTTAAATTACCTAGGTATCTTGAAGATTTACTGATATTTCTGGAAGTTTGTTGACAAATGGCCATGGTTAATATTAAGTATACGAACATGGGGAAACAAGAGTATGTCTTCCCATTGGAGACCCCTTCTTTTATATGCAAAAAAAACTAGATGGCCAGGGAAGCTGAAGGAATTCTCAAGGAATATAACCTCCAAAATCTGTCTATGAGAGCTAATTTTGACCATAAGGGTTTTGTGAAGTAGAATCTCTATGGAGGGAGCTTATATCAGCATCACCCATCTATCAAATATTTCTAGGAAGATTGTGTCGATGAGAATAAAGTTTTGAGAAGAGATTATATGAGGCTAATGCTAAAATAGATATAGGCTTTCGGTCTATCATTTCACATTCTTGAAAATGTAGCTGAGGATTCAACAATCATAGATCCTTCATATGAAAAATTGCCTGATAAATCCCACCCTAGGGTTGATTAGGGCCAAAGTGAAATTTTAGATATGATGGTGCATGTTGCCCCAATGCTTAAAAGAACCCAGGACTAGTTGGATGCGAAATGGCAGAAAGTTGTTGGTCTTGGTCAGGAGCCTAAGTCATCATAGAAGAATGAATAGGGTCTATGCAAGCATTTGGTGCAAGTGTATTATTGGGGAAACCCTCTGTTAAGTCCTCTAGTGAAAATTCTTAGTCAGGAGGTGATGGTGATAGGACAAAAGAAACATTCAATTTGAAGAGCATCTATGAACAAGACAGTTTGCTTTCTCCTACCCCTAAGAAGAAGACCAATCAATAAAAACTTGTGGCTGCAGATTCTAAAGCTATCTTTCAATAGATCGCTGAAGATAATATCTTTTCTCCTCTTGTCTGAATTTCCCTCTTCTCCACTTGATAATCCACCTTTCACTCCTAGTGCTCCTAAAGAAACTATTAGTGGAAATGAAGATTCTGGTATGGTAGTAGCCTCCCTAGGATGGCTAAAAAAAGTAGTGGAGAAGAAGAGAAAGCATATTACTACAATGAAATTTGGAGTGGATATAGTTTCAAAGTTACTTCAAAGCTCTTCAAAACATAAGAAATACAGGAGGATGTCAAGGATGGTGACTAATACTACTTCTAGAAATCAAATGTTAGAAATTGTTGACCCTATGAAGGATTTAAATGAAGATGAATAACAAAGGTAGACTAAAAAGTCACACATGTTGATATGGGGCCTCCAACACTGGAAGGTGATGTGTACCATGCCAATTATTCAGTCAATACCTTGATTAAAAGAGCAAAAGAACAGAGGAAAGAAAATATAAAACTGCAATCTCAAGTCCTCGATTTGAGTAACTTTATTTCTTCCATGGCCACTCCATCTGATGAAGCCTCAAGTTCTCAGGTAGATGGTGTTGATGTGCTCACCATAGAGAAAATTAAAATGAATTTGAGCTATTCCAGAGCTACTTGTGAGGAGATTGATAAAATATCTCAAGAGGCTATCTTCTTTCTAAATAAATGTATGCTCTTTTACACTCGATTTGTTAACAAGAGGGAGGAGTTAGTAACATAAATTCAGTACGTCAGAAAAGATCAAACTAGTCTCTATGTGCTCTCTTAGGAAATGACAGAACTAAACTATATGGATTTGGAGATATTAATTGGTGAGAAAATTGTGAATAATCCTAAGGAGCTAGACTCTTCCTGGTCCAATTCATTGGAATGAAAATTAAGTATGTATAATAATTTGGTTAAGGAAATTAATAACGCACTTGAACAATATTATGAAATGTTGGTGGAAATTAAAGAAGATTGTAATATTATAGGAGTGGAAATTATTGATGAGTTTGATGAAAGGATTCTAGATATAAGAGAGATCTATCTGAAGTTTAGAGAGATATTCAATAAATAAATAATTGATCCTGCTATAGTGACATGGGAGTTCTCAAAATTCAGTGCAATGCAGATCCACCTGAAGAATTATAAATCTAGAGAAGAGAAAAGATCTCAAATGTTGGTTGATTCTAAAAATGCTTAGGGAAAATGGAGAACTAGGTTACAAATTACTACAATGCTAGGGAGCAAGGACATTATTGCAGTTGTCACCAAGTACCAAGAATATAGGCAAAGAGTAAAGGCATAGGAGGCATTACTGAAGGAGGAGGAGGCAAAAATAATTGAAAGCGAAGGAGTAGGTGTTGGGAGTGGGACCACTATTTAGTTTTTAGTTTTTATGTTATTTTCTTTAATTTGGCTCTCTTGATACTTCAAATAATTTTTATTTTAATTTCTAAAGTAGTTTTCTTCAAGAAACCATTATCAAGACAAAAAAAAACTTTGCTATTTTTATTGCTTTTCTATTATTTCAATATAGAAAGAGAACGGTGAATTTCATGCATGTGTAATCTTTGAGTTATGGTGTGTACTGTGTGGATTTATTGTGCTTTTGTTGAGTAGTTTTCCAGTGGATTGTCTATTATTGGAATGATAGTTTTTTGGTTAGTTTCATTGTTGTGGAATGTTTATCTGTGAATAAATATTTTATGGTGATGGATGCATAAGGATTTCTTAGTATAATTTAGGCGATTTGGTAGTTTAAGCTTTTATTGTTTAAGTTGGGTGGATTCCTTTATAAGTTATTTATGTTGAACTGTTAGCTTCTGTTAGCTTATAACTTATAAGTTATGGATGTTGAACTGTTAGCTTCCATTCAGGGAATGGATTAATAATATTCCTTTTAGTTATTTATCAAAGATTGTGTGAATGGAAATGCAATAGGAATTTATAAGTAGTGTGATAAGTGTTGTTCTTTAAAAATGATGCAGAATCACATATCAAATTCAATACCATGGAATACAATATAAATTTCTTGGCTTTTCCTAACCTTACTCGCTAGTCCTCAAAGTTTTATAACCTTGTCAAGGAGTTCTAAATTTTCATAACTTCCCAATTTTCTGACTTGGTTTATGGTTCACTTTGTTGAGTTGCAAGTCTTTCTTGGTCATCTTTCTAGTCGATGGGTTGGAGGTTTCAAAAAAATTTAAACTTCAGACTTTGGTTCTAAGGTTCCAAGTTTTAGTTACCACACGACATTATGGAATTATCTTTCCTTTCAAAGACACTGTCATATGAGACCTCATTGAATGCTATGTACAGACTAATATAAAATATCACAATTTCATGGAATACAACATAAAATATCAACTATAGTTTGACTTTGGAATATGATTCATGAAGTGCAATTTAAAATAAAATATCATGAAGTGCGATGATTCACAATTTCATTGAATACAATATAAAATATCATCAAATACAATATGGAACAATGGAAACTAATCCATGAAGTGAGGTATAAATACCTAAAAGCTAATAATTCTATTTCATTTCCCAAATGGAGTTAGGGTACTCAAACTGAAGTTCATCATCAGATAAAGTAAAAGAGTCATCTTGAATTTGATTCCAAGTCTTCTCTTCATTTTCTTCAGCCTGTGTCTCAAATTCAACATTCATTGTGTGATTTGTGTCAATTTCATATGTCCCAGTCGCACTACCACTGCCACTACCACCAGTACTAGCATTTGGAATTGGAACCGAACAAAATGTGTAAGAATAAATGACACTTTTGATAGTATTTATATCAATCCATAATTCCATATTTGGAAAATTCTAGGAGATTTTTAAATGGTATATTAAAAATTTGGTGAATCTTGCATGCTTATACAATGATACATTGTAATTTTCAAGGCGAAATGTGTCCTCAAATGTAATTATTTTTTAATGTTATTGGTGAAATAGGTCCTCATAAGCAACTATTTATAAATTTTAATTGGAGAAATAGATCTTCACAAGAAACTATTTGTAAATTTTAATTGGCGAAATGGGTCCTCATACAATTTTTTTTTACTAGTATTGGCGAATATGTAGGTGTTTTATTAAATGCTTTCAATATTCTAGGAAAAAATATTAGTCAGTCCAATTGAAATGTGTAGTTTGACAATGGATTTTTTTTTTCTTAAATATGCCTCATAAAAATATCATTGGAAAATGGACATGCATTGTACATATAGTTCATAAAATCCAAGCGATATGGACACCCTGTTGGGTGCGAGAAATTCACCAATTTCGACTTGGCTGATTCCTAGAATTTGCCAATTGGAAAAGATTTTCCACTAAAGTTTTCTCTACAAACTACAAATCTTTCTTCTTGGCATATAGCCTATTTGATCAAGCATATATCCTTTCTTTTCATCAACCCTCTTTGGCTTCCAAATTCACTTTGTTTTATCAACATTTGTCTTGGAAAGAGTACATTAGTTTTCTTTTGTTGTGTAACAAAGCTGGATCTGCCACACTTTTCTATATATCTAAAATATCCATTCTAAGAGCTTGATCTCATTTTAGACATAACCCTACATTCACTTGCCTTATGCCCATATTGAGTTCAATTAAAGAAATGGCCAAAGAAATGTAGATTACTTCTTAATGGAATATTCCTTTTTCCAGCTGCTGGTTTCAAAAAAAATTCATTTGTAACATTGGCATGTTGAGATTCAATGGAATGAGAGCATTGGCCTTTCATAAACCCTATACTAGTTTTATCTTTATGGTATCCTTGTTTTCCTATAAGATTTTCCAGTTTGTTATTGCTATCACACATTTCAAGCTCATTCCTCGAGTCAAATTTTTTTCCTCGAAAGTGCAATATTCTTTTTCTTTGATTTCTAATTGCATTTTAGTAACTTCTAGAATTTCAATTTGAAGTTTCATATCAAAAATTTATTTTTCAGAATGATTTACCTTATTTACCAAGTTTTCAGTGTCTTTTTGAATTTGATTCTTATGTATCATAGCCTCCTTTTTTAGTTTCTTAATTTCACCTAGAGCACTTCTCAACTCACCCTCAAAATCCACCCCAGGTTTCAGATTGATCTCCAATCCCTTCATTTTGATTCTAATTTGGACTAACGATTGTCATAAATAAGGTTTCTTCTCCTTCTATAATGGATGCATCTATACCATTGTTTGTTACATCAACATCTTTGATGAAAAGGATTTTCTTCTTTTTGAAAACATTTTTCTTTTCCTTTCCCTATCTCCTATTATCTTCTTCATCACTTTCAGAGTCTTTGTTAGGGTATTGAGCAACATAATTCCCAATTTAACCATAGTTGAAACATTTAAAAGGTAGCTTCCTTTGATACCTAGTTCTGATCCTCTCTTTAGTTTTCTAACAAGAATAGACTCATTGTCATCCATTTTCTCTGAATCAAATTTTATGTCATTATCCTTTTTCACATACTTAAAGACAATTTCTTTGATAGTGGGATTATCACTACACATTCTCTTTTCATAAGCTATAAAGAAACAATAAATTTCATCTAAAGTGAGTAAATGTTTAAATCTATCTCTTCTACAACAAAGATTTTAGGATCATATTTAGTTGTCAGTGACCTTAACACCTTTTTAACAACTTTTTCCTCTAGAGTTTCTCCTTGACCACAAATTGAGTTTATATTTTCTTGGACTCTTAGAAGGTAATCAGTTAACTTCTCTTCCCCAGTCATCTTTAGGCCTTAAAAATTGGCTCTAAAATCTTCTAATTTAGCCTCTTTAAATTTTTCATCACCCTCATAAATACTAGACAACTTATCCCAGATAGATTTTGTACTTTTATAGTCCATGATTTTAACCAGCACATCATTAGTCAATACAAAACAAATAACATTTGTAGCCTTAGCATCATTTTCATATGCTTTTTTTTGGTCTGCAGTAGAGGGTGCCAATGTGGTAGTGTACCCATTCTCAATTGAATGCCAAACCTCATAGCCTAGAGAAGTTATATGACATTGCATTCTAAATTTCCAAAAAGCATAGCCAATACCCTAAAATAATGGTGCTCTGGAAGTAGAAATACCTTCCTAATTTTCCATGGAAAGTACTCCACCAGGAATCCCCTAAGTTGGTTAAACTTTTTGGCAAGGGTAAGGCTTTGATACCAATTCTTGGAGTACGAGAAACACTAAGAGGAGGGTGAATTAGTGTTTCAATAATCAACTACAACTCAATAGTTTTTCAAAACACATAATCTCTTTGTAATCATTGAATTCTCAATTTCAAAAGTGTAACCAAATGTGATAGCCAATAGCGGATCCTTAAACAACATGAAAAATCAAATGTTGCAAAGTAGATAAAGAAAGCAACAAGACCAAATTGTATGAAACATAATCATTACATGGACCACAAAAGAATCATAACAAAATATTTTTCATGAGTAGAAAACCTTGATAGGGATAAAAACCCACTCGGAAAAATGCCTCACTGGCTTAATAAAATCCCACTAATAAGAGAGCTTCATTGGTTACTTTTTGTGCCTCACTAGAAAAATCTCACTAGCTACACAAAATGCCTCACCATAAAATAAAATTACCTCACTAGAAAAACATTTTCACATCAAAATGATTCAAAAAGAAAAAAGATAGAGTATAATCTCTACTTTAATACAAAAAATTTCTTGATTATCTCATTTTTATTTGAGACTCAATAATCTAAATGTATAAACAATTACAATCTGCACTTAAAAATATTTCTTACTACTCATTAAAAACTTCCTCATCAAATGCTTACAACATAATTATAAAAGTAAATACAATTTATGGGTAAGTGCACCAAGATGGTTCCCAAAAAGGGGGCTTAAGTGGCCACTTTTTTTTTTCTGAAATCAGGAAATGCTTACCTTGGATGTGAAATTGAGGATAGTTACACTCAAAATTTTGAGATGGAAAAAAAACAAGGATCAAAGTGCTCTGAGTCTACTTTCTAAACTACTAATTTATTTTGAAAATGGTTGAGATTAAGGGGTTCAATAGAGGGATGTACACAAATTGGTGTTGTTTTTGTCAGAAAAACATAACATAGCAACTCTTGTATGACCTGAGCATGGTGAATTTTTTTTTAGTATTTTTAAAATCGCTATTGTTAGAAGTTAGCTAATAGTATCTAGTTGGTACACAACTTTTCTGATAAATTTTTAATGAATATTTGATTTTTTACTAATTTTCTAAGTGGGCACTTCCTTAAGAGAAAATTTTTAGTCGTGCTCCCCCTACAAATTTTGGAAAGTAATAGATTTTTTTAAATTTTTATTTTTTAAAATCTGTAGAATGGATTCTAGTTTCCAAAAATGTAATTTATTTGAAATTTCAATGAATGGTTAATTTATAACGAAAAAAAACCAAACACTGCTTTTTGAAAAAAAATAGACATACAAACAAAAGAAATTGTGGACAAAAGCCCTCACATTGTCAGAAAGTGAAAAAAATTATATCGTTGGAAAGCTAAGAGATAACTTAACATTACCCATGTGTTCGATTTTGTCGATATTGAGCCAAATGCAATCTTGATGGTGAGCACGAACTTGATTATGTGAAAAATTGTAGAATTTGCAATAAACACGTCTCTGGTGGTTGGCAATGCCCTCCAAACCTTTGGGTTGGTATTCCTAGGCAAATACCAAAGCTAAGGCTTGGGATTCCCAAAGAAAAATATAATGCGAGCGCATTATAATGCGCTCATGTTATTTATTAGTTTTCACTTTTTCCTTCTCTGTGGAACATTTCTAGCAAAAAATAATGCGCTTGCATTATTTATTCCTTTAGTTAAATGCCAGTTTTTTGAATTTTTGTTCATATGTTTTTATGTATATGTATGCTAGTGTGTCATGTATGTATGTATGTATGCCTATATGTATGTATTTATGCTTATGGGAGAGAGGGTGGGAGTGTGGGAGAGTGAGAGAGGGTGCGAGAGTGTTATAGAGGGTGCGAGAGTGGGAAAGGCTAGTAAAGAGTGGGAGAAAGTGAGAGAGAGTGTTGAAGAGTGG
>VDFB02130266.1:0-59656 GCA_007258455.2 Sequoia sempervirens | reverse complement strand
AAGTTTGGACCACATCCATAACCTCCACATAAAACTAGACATACTTGGTCTTCTTGGTTGCCATGCCAGGATATGGTTATGAAAATGAAAATGAAACAAAGTAATAATCTCCTTCTCCACTGGCTGGAAGAATGCATGCTTAATGTTTTGATACATCCTATCAGCTCTCTCTTCTACTCTCATGGTTGAATACCAAAATCCAGTATGGTGGGCCTCCATAGTTCCATTCATCTTTCTTCCTCTTCCACCAAATGTTGGCCTGATCCACACGTCTGCTCGCCTAATTGGCTTTGTTTTTGAAAGCTAAAGTTTCTCTTGAGTCACCAATGTAGCTCTCTCTACATTTTTAGACTCTTTCATTGATAGAGATCATCTCTAGGATTTAATCATCTGTACAACATGATTGATGTGCTTTGAATCCTTGCATCTAAAGGAAATTTCCTTAACATAAATACTACTAGGGAATTTTAATGTTTCTATTTTAGTTGGCATTAACGCTGGTACCTACAACATTGATTATTATTCTTATATAAGGATTCCCTCCATCTTGTTGGCTTGTAACACTCTTGATGGTGGCTACATGAAATATGATTCTGATTCCTCCTCTACATCAAAGGGTTCATAACCTTGATCTCACTCTTTTGAATTATCAGAATCAGAATCACTAGCTTCCATATTCAAAAATTCCCAACCACCATTTTCAAATTTTTTATCTGGATCATTAGTAATACTCTTCAAAATTGGCTGTCATTTTCATGAGTGGAAAACCCTCATAGGGATAAAAAAAAATACTCGAGAAAATGCCCCACTGGCTTAATAAAATTCTATTGATTGCATAGCCTCATTAGCTTCTTTTTCTGCATCACTGGAAAAATATCACTGGCTACACAAAATGCCTCACTGGAAAAGCCTCATTAACTATAAAAAATTCCTAATTGTAAAATCATCACTAGCAAATCCTCACTAGCTACACAAAATGTCTCACTAACAAATACAAATGCATCACTAGAAAAATATTTTCAAATCAAAATGATTCAGAAAACAAAAAGACAGAGTATAATATTTTCTTCAATACAAATAATTTCTTGATTATCTTATTTTCATTTGAGACTCAAGAATTTTAATGTATAAACAATTACAATCTGCACTTAAAGTTCCTTCTTACTATTCATTGCAAAATTCATCATCAAATTCTTACAACATGATTATAATAGTAAATGCAATTCATATAACATGGCTATGTGATATCGGCATGATAATCAACCAACTGAACAAAGCTTCTTGAGAGCAATGTATATTTGTAAATCTTCTCATAACTAAAAGCATCATCAAATGGTTGTAACCACCATAAAGATACCCATCACTGAAGATCAAGTCCTTTACAAGACACACTTTCATCTTTTCTAGGTCAAGATACAAAACATAACAATGACCTACTAAACCTTTGAAACAAAGTTTGCAAATCCCTTCAAAACTTTTGGAACATTGTAGACAACAATTTAAGAAAGATAGATCAAGATACACAACCATAGTTGACTGTCACAAAGCATGAAACCCCAACAACTATGAATGACAAGTTTTAACAATAAATTTTGTGTAAATCCTACACTTTTTAAACACAATAATAATGTATAGTTTTCACGTAAAAAAAACTAAGCTAGGGTAAACAACAATGCACAATACCCAACAATATTCCATACTAAGACCAAAAAAATTCTTCACACATTTTGACTTAGGGTTTGACATTACCGAAAGAGAAGTCAATAAACTATGAACCAATAGTGCTAAACTTATTGATGCCACATCCCAAGCTTTGTCACATCATATTACCATGATGTATTCAAACTCTAACTCCCACTGTCAAATCCTTCATGCCCTACCACACCACTTTTTGCAATGATAAAACATTAACATGTTCCCAAACAAATGAGCTTGAGAAACTTCCTTACAATAATAAGTGAAACATTATAATATGTGCAATAATCTACCTGACCATTTGTCCTTTCTAATGTCAAACAAAACACTATAACTTAATGAGCTCAAGAAACTTCCTTACAATGATAAGTGAAACATTATAATATGTACAATAATCTACCTGACCATGTGTCCTTTCTAATGTCAAACAAAATACTATAATGTGTATGCAATAATATGCCCATTATAAAAAAATCAACTTTAGCAAATAGACCTCATTCAAAACCAAATCATTTTATTATTGCTTATTCCAATGCAATGAAACCTTTGTGACTTCCTTTGCAATGAAAACATTATAATGTTCCCTTTCCACATATTAGGATTTAATAATATAAACACCATTGCTTTTTTCCATTTCAATAATTAATATGAACTTCATTATACCTCAGGGTGCTTGTGCAAATAATCAACTCATGGTTTTTTATGAATATCACTATTTTTGACTAAGTAACTTTCTATCAACATTATTTTATCATCAAAATCCATAACTCACCTTATAAACCATCAACCTATTGGCCTCCTCTAATGGTTCAATAACCGATCCCTTAAAGCTATAACTTAGAGATTGGAAATTTGCACACTAAGTAGTTATCTTTCTCATCATGAAGGTTCATTTCATTATCAACCCAAGGACATGAACATGAAATGGGTCAACATTGTTTGTGCACTAGGATTCAATTGTAGTCATCCCTATCCTATAACTAGAGAGGCAATAGTATTGAAAGTGAAATGCTTGAAAGGAATTAGCATAAGTACTTAGCATAAATCAACAACTAAATTGAACTGAAATGAATGATAAAAATAGAAGTCTCAGCAAATAGAAAGGAAAATACTATGTCTACCTTGGCTACAGGAATAGACACAAAACAAAGTTTTAATGGTTGTAGGAAAAAATAGCTACTAAAACCATAACTAATTATTGAACAGAAAAGTAACTACTAAATTGAATGGATGGAATTCTCACCAAGTGGGCCCCCTTGAATGAGTCTTCCCAAAACTAACTTAGATGCAACAAATTAAAGTATCATTTTATTCACTGAAAAAATTGTTACATCATAACAACAACATGATTGTATTCCTTGAAACTGAAAATTAAAGTAGAATATCATAACATCCAACTCCAACTCCCTAAAGAGGAGCTTTTGATCATTACTTATAGAAGGAAAGCTTCTAACTAACTCTAACTAACTGGGAAGTTGACTCCAACAGACTAGGAGGAAGCCATTTATTGAAAGCATGAAAAAGAGGAGGGAGGTTTTGCATGTGAAAGATTTAGTCAAACCAGTCTTGCCTCAATGAGAATCTAGCATAGCAACACAATCTCCTAAATCTACTCAACTAATAGAAATGGTCATTTAAAGTCAAGTTATAAATTTGACACAACCTAGAAGTTTATAACCATTGACCTCTTTAATGTCCATCTCTTTTTGAATCCTTTATCAATCAGACAACTAGCATGAACTTCTTGCACCTTGCAAGCTTCATTTATATTTGCATCTTAATGTGAACCTGCATTATGACATTAGCGTGCACAAGAAAATTATATATCCATAATCACCTTAGAATAACATTCATTCAATCACATGTAAAATTAATATAGATATATCACATAGCAAGTTAATACCATCAAAAGTTACATGGATAAGTTCATGTCTAGAGTTCATAAGTTTAGGGAAATAACATAGAAAGTATTAGTAAATAGGTGCTAAAACCCCATACTAACAATAACAAACATATGATAAACCCTAACAAAAATAAGTCATCATTTGGACTCATCATCTCCCCCCAACCTAATAATCTGTTGGTCCTCCAATAGAGGGAACTCAATTTTTTTGCCTTACCAAAGCCTTGAAATCACCAATTTTTTTTCTACCCTTGATCAGACCTTGCAGTTTCTGAATTTGGATCCCAATAGAGCCCTTGCTTGCTTTCCAATCTGCCCCACCTTGGCCTCTCTGCATCTACATTGTACCAATAGGTTTTGTGGTCTAGTACTGGTCACAATATAATAGGTTCTTGAAATATTAACGGGAGCCAATATTGCTACTTTATTCTCCCAACATGTATATACCTGGTGCTTCATTTGCAAGTTGCATAATACTTTTGCAAGGAATAGGGTTCAACAAATTTTAACTAATCTAGGAAGTCATTTGAAGTCTCTATGATAAATATCCCAATATTTTCTTTCCTGTAGTGGTAACTACATGCTCATATTATATGTATGGTTCCTCCCTAGAATGAATTATCCTCTTTTTGTACTCTGGATTGTAAAGATGTTTGTGCCATGTGTAGAATATATTCTAGGATTGCTTGATTCAACTCTTAGAAATAGGGAGTATGTAGTTCTTTTTCTCTATATATTTTGAATTGTTTCCCCTAGCTAATTTCATTTTGAATCCATGGCATTAATTCCTTCAAGTGAACATCCCCAATATATAGCAATGGATTCCATTCATGGTCATTGAGAACAACATAGTTGTGCAAATACAACTCACACAATAAATTCTTAATGTTAGGAGGAGAGGATTGGTAAGCTTGGAAAAATTCTTGTGGGGTTTCAATGGAAGGGTTTAGACCAGAAATGACCCTTTACAACTTAAAAGAAAGATGAAAATCCCCTAAATGTAATGCATATACCCTTGGGGGAGTCCTACATTCCATAATTTGTGGTACTAGAGTCACCACATTGTTTAATTGATCTTTTAATGCAGTAATCTTTGCATTCTTCTCCTCAATTTCTTCATTTTTTCTTATTGATCTCTTCTTGTAGCCGAAGTTTTTCTCTATTCCATTCTTCTTATTTCTCCTGAATTTATTTCCATAAATCTAGGGCTACTGATGCCCACGAAAAAGTAGGAGGTTTGTGCTTTCCGACTAGGATCTTCCCCTACATTGGTTCTTGATGTTTAACTTGCTCTGCAACAACAAGTTGTACCAATCCTATATTTACCTACCCCTTAGGAATTTTTTCCTTCTTTTCAAGTTTCCCTCTGAGTCTATGGCTCCTTTTTGGAGGCACTCTAGTAGCAAACTTAGTCAGTTTTGATTTCCTTGGAGGAATTTTATTTTTCCCAGTGGCTACAGGATGCTCAGTTTCTTTAGTTTTCCACTTCCTAGGGCTTTGATTTACCTTTCCTAGTTTTTTCTTCTTAGCCTTCCCTTTGCTAATTTATATGCTTTTCTCATTTTTCCTTCCTCCTTTTGAAAAGCAGCCCTAGGACGAATTGTGGTTTTAGGAGGAACATTGACATTGGGGTCCGAAGATGAACTATCTTCATTTGCATGCTTGGATTCAAAGGAACTAATTTTAACTGCAAGTTTCGCACAGGAGGGTTTGTGCTAGGAATTTCCCTAGAAGTTGAAGCTCTAGGAGTGAATTTAATAACCCCCTCATCGCCACTAACCCTATGAGTTAGGGGTTGATTTCTAGGACCCACATTTTCTAATCTGAACTTCTTAATGTTGAAAAATTCATCCCATGACATATTGGACACATCTTGTAGAGACTTTTCTACAAGGAATTTAATCAAAAAATGATGGGAAACAGAGTTTTCCCTACCTTTTTGTGTCTCAAAAACCATGGTTGCAAGAAGATTATACAAAAAAATTGGCACATTCATCCTCATGTCATGTATCATGTGATTCAAAAGCCTGAAATGCATTGAATGAAGACAAGATTAGTGACCCTCATAGGTAATGTATTTGATAATATAAACAAATTGCTTCCATGTTTCCGACAAAGAAACTCTTCTTGTTCCTTGTTTTTCTATAAAAAATGGAGGATCACTAAGCTTGGTGAATTCTACTCTACCTGATCTAGTATCCCTAGAGGCAGGGTAGGGTTCTCCTTCAACGGGAAAACTTGACACTTCAACAATCCTTTCTTCGGTAGCTATAAATTTTATTCCTTTCACCATTTCTTCACCATTAGAAATTTTTTGTGAAAATTATAAGGAAATGTTGTTATTGAAACTATTTAGCTTTAGAAAGTAATCTAGTCAACCACAATTCTTGAATTTAGGCTCACAAAGTGCATCATGTAGGATTACTTGGTGAATTGTTGGTTCACTTCTAATTAACTAGCCTCCCATTACCTCCACTCACACTCTGGAAAACACCTCTGCAAAGACTTCTTTCCTGCAATCCTTCAGCCAAAAACCTAATTTCTCTTCTGCTTCCTACAATTCTCACCAATACTAGCACCCAGTGTCATATGACCTCTCAATTTTACTTTTTTAGTGGTATTATGATTTTGACTAAGGCAGTAAAGAAGACATAAAGGAGGGGTATTATCAAAGAAAATGGAGGCAACTTAATGTCATATCATGCATGCATAATGTCACTTCAACTACATCATTTCAAATTTACGGCCATGCTGGTGCATGAAATATGACTAATGACATGTATGACACGTAGGTTCACACTTCTCCCCCAACCTAAATAAAAGCATGTGTCCACACAGGCTAGAATGGAATTATTATATAACAAGGCATACTAACAGGATTTTGTATGTGAAATATCAATATTAAAGTACAATAATCAAACAAATGCACATAATGCAATTAATATACATTAAGTCATTATGCATGTACCTAAAAATTTGGAATTCATTTTCCAAAAAGTGTAGAAGGAAGTATCGATCACCATAATAGTATAGTTGATCTATTAAATGAAGCGATGGTGGAGTGATGTGGAAGAGAGAGAGGGGATGGAGATGAATGGGTGGGTAGTTTTATTGATGGAGAAATTAATTCCCACAAAAAGTGGAAATTTTTATTATGGTTGCATGTGTAGCTTTGACTAGCTAGAAGGTTGGACAGTAGGTCTACTTCCTTTGGCTGCAAGAACATCGAAGTTTTGGTATTCAATAAATTTTTGCATGAAATCCTATTTTGAGGCAGGCTTATGGTATAACCTGATATGATGAACATTGACCAGGAGCTTGAACCTAACAAGATCAATTGTTGTAAGTTGAACAACATCATTGGGGAAGACCTCTACAATCTCATATGGTCCCAACCATTGGGTTTGAAGTTTTCTTAAATTATCTTTATACCTGGAATCATAAAGAAGTGCCAAGTCACCCGGCTAGAACTTCTTTTCTTTTATGTGTTGGTGATATTAATTAATTAATTATTACACTAGCATAAGTTAACTTAGATCTTGCATTTAATTAATTAAGTCCTAGGTTGCATTATTAGATAAATCATTTAATAAATGGGATACTATTCCCTTTCCTAGTTTATGGGATAAGATTCCTTCTAGAACTTATATCATCATTTAATGATCATCACCATAAGGTTCACATGTTGTCACATGTTGTTAGATTTTAACACTTGGAAACATCTCATGCATATTAGGGTTTGAATCTTGCCTATTTAATTAGGCATCTTGTTCATTTATATCATATATCATATCAATCATCATATCAATAGAATCTTCAATCAGCATTCCATTGTTGCAACACTTCTTTTGTGGTTGATTATCTTTCATGGCTAAAGTCCTTTATTGAAGCTTTAGGGGTTGTGCAATCCATCATCTCAACATGGTATCAGAGCTAGTCCATTGAAACATCAACCCTAGATCCAGGAAGTTTGGAGTGCAAGATTCAAACAGGCTTAGGGTTTTATGTTGCAGGCTAGTTGGTTCTACTCGGGAGCCAAGCTATTTTCTGGTGTGGATCAGGCCCTCTCTTACTTCTCCATTGCGTCCAAAAGGCCTCAAAACCCGTAGATCACCTGTTTATTTGCCAAAATCAGAGTAGATTCAACCGGTAGCCTTGAGGTATTATCTAGGGTTTGCATTTTTTGTACAAATCCATACATGTTTGCAGAAAAAAATCATCCCTGTAAGTCCTCCATCAAGGTAATTTTTTTTTAGAAAAATCAAAAAAATATTTGGCTATTTTGGGTGAAATTTTTCTATAGTTTGTTTGCAAAAATTTAACTCTACAGGGTTCAACCTACTATTAAAATCACCCGTCGGCATTTTTTTCGGCATTTTAATAAAATTTAAATTGCAAATTATTTAATATTTAAATTTTTTGTCGGCTTTCACTGACAGTTTTCCCCATCGACCACTGCATCATCCAACCATCATCTGCATCATCGGCCTTTGTCACATCTAGCTTCCGACCCATCCCATCATTGGCGTCATCCGTTGCCGCTCCATTCACCGGCTTCCGTGACCGGTCGTCGACGCCTTTGACACCACTCTTCGACCGACGCACCCACCAAAGACTCAACCCTAGCCCCTGGTTCTATCAAACTCTGAGGGCTGCCGCTAACTTTTGAGTGGTGCCTCCTATTGCCGGTCATGCCACCATCGCTCTGCCTCATCCCACCGCTCTAACGCTACCCGCCCGGCGGTGATTTTTTTTAAACTGCCGACACCACCCATGGTCACATTAGTGACCAACGGCTGAAATATTTTGCCCTAGGGTGCTCTATTTTTGTGCCTATTTAGCCAGCATCATATCAATCAAGCAAAATTCTTTCGGAGGCCGTATCTTCCACATACGACATCAAAAATTTGCAAATGATATACCATTGGAATGCTATTGAAGTCTACTTTTCAGTGGTGCACTCTATTTTTCAAGATTCTACTATCATCAAATATTCAAGTCAACTGAAGTCAACCCTCCATTCTAGACTCAAAAGTGCATATCTTCGCATTAGATTGTCGGATTTCAGAGATTCCAGCGACATTCGAGAGATAGTTCAATAGTCCAGTCATCTTCTTTGGTTTCAACTCCAAGTATCTTTTTTTTGGTTTTTTGATTCTTGAGACATCTTGAAGATTGAAGAAGAATTTGTTGATCTTGGAGGCATCTTCTCAGTTGCATATCTATTTGGAAGTTTTCTATTTTCTATTGAAGGTCAGTGTCTTTTATTTTTGTGGAGAAATTTTGTTATGGGGCTTGCATATTATTCTCCTTTGGTTATGTTGCATAAGGGTAACTATCAGCAATGGTGAGATGGGATCTTCCACCATCTTCATTCACTTGATTTTTTGCCATATCTATTTGGTATAGTTCCTTTTCTGAGTGAAGGTATTCATGAATTTTCTTGGAGTTGCAGCAGGTACACTGTTTTGGTGATTCTTGAGATGCAAGTTGATTGTGATGTTTTGAGATCTATTGATAATTATGATTGTCCTCAGATTCTTTGGATTAAGCTTTGGAAAATCTATGGTGATTCTTCTGATCCACCATTCCCTGATGATCATGATTCAGAATGTAATTCTTTAGATCAAGTACCCCATGATGCTATTGTTGTGTAGGAAGTTGATTACCTTGATCTTTCCGAAGTGGTTGACAAGGTCCCTTTCCATGCTTCTTCTTCATCAGAGATAGTTGGTATCCCTTCACATTCAGCGATTCCTTGTTCAGAATCATTGATTCTGGCTTCCACTATCATCATCAATCAAGACACATTCAGTTTTTCAGACTTGACATCACATGATGGCTTCGTTTCAGGTATCACTGACTTGGCTACTTCTACAAGTTTGGAGGACATTCTTGAGGGGATATCACTCCTTTATTTAGATTTGGCTTTGGAGAGTTTTTTTGAGTCTCCTCATTCTTTTTTCTCAACCTTGATTAGGAATTCAGAGACTACATTGGAGGCATTGAGTTTCTCTTTAGAGATTTCATATTTGAGACTTCTTCCTTGTCATTCCATTTAGGACTTGAGGTTTCTTCAGCATCCACCATTGGATTTGCTTCTTCCTAGTAGGAGATCATTGGTTCAAACTTCCTTCAGTGGTTTTGAGGACACTTCATTCAGGGGGGCCTATCAAGTCTCCATCACATCCATCATATCCATTCTATCTTTGTCTTTGGATATTGTTCAACATCTGTTTCTACATCATCTTGGTTTGTCACCCTCTTCATTGTTTGGGACTATGGCATTTTCATCATCAGGCAAGGAGACACTTGAGCAGAGCTTAGAGACATCATCATCCATGTTCATTCTTCCTTCCTTCAATTCCTATCCAGAATGGGAAGCATCTTTGCACTTGCAGTTGGTTTTGTTTCTTCTGAAAGGGAGACAAGTTGTTTGTTGGCATTGGATCTTGTTTTTTCTTCAGACACTTACCTTTTTTGCAGGTGATATCATCTTATAGGGGGGCTATATAGTCTCTCTCTTATCCCTCCTATTGGGGGGCATTGATTGTATTGTATCCATGTGACAGATGGTGTACTTGGGGGGTATTTGGGAGTCCTCCATCCTTCCCATCCTATCTCACATTTTTTCTTTTTCATCTCCTTTTTTGGAGAGGGGTTTTGTTCCTACTAGGTTTTCCCCTTTTCTCCGGTTGTGGGAGATTTTCTGCATCTTCATGTACATGGGTACCTAACATGGCCTCGTAGCTAGGACCCATCATCATCTTGCATAATCATTGCTTTTTCCTCCCTAAGTTGCACTTATGGGGGGTGTTGGTGTAATTAATTAATTAATTATTACACTAGCATAAGTTAACTTAGGTCTTGCATTTAATTAATTAAGTCCTAGGTTGCATTATTAGATAAATCATTTAATAAATGGGATAGTATTCCCTTTCCTAGTTTGTGGGATAAGATTCCTTCTAGAACTTATCTCATCATTTAATGATCATCACCATAGGGTTCACATGTTGTCACATGTTAGATTTTAACACTTGGCACATCTCATGCATATTAGGTTTTTCCTCTTTCCTATTTAATCAGGCATCTTGTTCATTTGTATCATATCCAATATCAATATCATATCAATAGAATCTTCAATCAACATTCCATTGTTGCAACACTTCTTTTGTGGTTGATTATCTTTCATGGCTAAAGTCCTTTATTGAAGCTTTAGGGGCTGTGCAATCCATCATCTCAACATTATGTATTTATCATGCCATCTAATTCTCTAGTTTTGCACCATCTTAGCATGGTGGAGAGATAATTTCCTCATCTCATCTAAGGAATTTATTTGCATAATTGTGTCATTCTTTGCCTCAGATATATCTATTCCAAGGTCTAGTGTTGTTCAAGGAGTTTTTTGTTTAAACTCTATAGGCATCATTATTGTTTTCCATATAATAGTTCAAAGGGAGTAAAACCAATGGTGGTTTTCCAAGTGGTTCTATAGGCCTAGATAGCTTCTGGCAACCTATTTTCCCAATATTTTATGTGGATTGGTACTATTTTGGTCAGAATATATTCTATTTCCCGATTTGTTACCTTAGAATAGCCATTGGATTGAGGGTGATAGGATGTAGATTTTCTATGCCTAACATTATACTCATTCACCAATGTTGTGACAAGGGTGGATGTGAATTGAGCCCCTTGATATATGACTATTTCTCTAGGATCTTTATAGCATGTGAAGATTTCTTCGTAGAGGAATTTTGCAACTTTATTGTCGCTAGCATGTTTCATGGCTTTGACCTCAACCCATTTAGTCACATAATCATTACAAACCAATATGTAAGATTTTCAATTTGATGGTGGATCAATTGGGCCTACAAAATCAAGTCCCCATTTATCAAATGGTGTGATAACTACTTGAGGGTATAGAGGCATCTTATTTGATTTAGTTGGTTGGCCCATCCTTTGACACCTATCACATTTTCTAGTGTATTTTCCTACATCCTTGTGAAGTGTAGGCCAGTAATACCCTGTATTGAGAATCTTCATGGCTATTCTTTTAGCTACAAAGTATCCACCACAAGGTTCATTATGGAATGGATGTAGTATATCATAAGTTTCATCCTCTCTTATACATCTCATCACCTAGTCTAGTCCAGTATAGAATAAACAACCTATTATCCATGAGAATGAAAAAGTTTTCTCAATAAGAACCCTTCGCTCTTTTGGAGAGAAATGAGGGAGAGCTCTTCCTGTAACTAGATAATTGACTATATTTGCATACCAAGGTGTGTGCATTCTAATGGAGAACAAATGTTCATCAGGAAAGAAGTCATCAATGACTTGAGTGTCCTCTGATGTAGTCAATCTGGAGAGAAAATCCGCCACAACATTTTCCTTACCTCGATTGCCTATAATGTTGAGATCAAATTCTTGCATTAACAACAACCACCTTGCTAACCTTCATGTGATCAATGGCTTGTTCATAAGGTATTTTATGGTTGCATGGTCTATATGGACAAAGATATCGTATCCTGTGATATAATTCCTAAACTTGTTGAGAGCATAAATGACTGCCAACATATCCTTCTCTATCACTGTGTAGTTAAACTCAACCCCTTGTAGGTTCTTGAAAAAGTAGATTGCATTCTCTTTTGCTCCCTTTTTTTTCCCCTAAGACATCTCCTATAGCATAATTAGATGCATCTATGTGAATATTGAAAGGAAGTCCCCAATTAGGGCCTTTGAGAATAGGAGCATGGGTTAATGCTACTTTTAAATCACATAATGCTTTATCACAACCCTCTGTCCATTGGAACATAGCATCTTCAGTTAAAAGATTATAAAATGGTGATGTCATCTTACTGAAATCTTGTATGAAGCACCTATAGTATCCTGCATGTCCTAAAAAACTTCTAACATCTTTTTTCTTGATAGGAATAGAAAGATTGGTAATTACCTCAATTTTGGTTGGGTCCACTTGAATTCCTTTTCGAGAGATGTAATGGTGAAGGACCACTCCTTCCTACATCATCATAAAACATTTCTCACTATTCAAGGAGAGATTATGGTCCTCACATTTTTGTAAAACATTTCTTAGGTTTTCTAATGCTTCTACAAAATTCGTATCATAAGTATTGAACTCATCCATGTAGATCTCCATACAATCATGTGAAATATTTGAGAATATACTAATAACTACTCTTTGGAAGGTGGCATGTGCATTGCATAGACCAAATGGGAGTACTGAATAGGCATAAGTACCCCAAGGACAGGTGAAAGTTCTCCTATCCTGATCTTTAGGTGCAATCTCTATCTAATTATAACCACATAATCCATCTAAGAAGGAAAAATATTGCTTACCTACAAGTGAATCTAATACTTGGTCTATAAAAGGAAGGGGAAAGTGATCCTTTTTGGTGGCAGAGTTTAGTTCTCTCTAGTCAACAAAAACTCTCCATTTTCCTCCCTTTTTAGACACAATTAACAAAGGGGACACCCATTGGTTGTTTGAGATAGGGTAGATAAATTTTGCATCCAATAATTTCTATTGTTCTCCTTTCAAAATCTCCCTCAATCCAGGTTGATTCTCCTTTATGGTTTCCTTACTAGTTTGTAGTCATCTCTAATATAGATCTTATGAGTATAGAGTTTTGTATCTATTCCTTTCATGTCATGGTAATCCCATGCAAATGTATGTTGATGCAACTTTAACAGGTTTTTCAAGGACAACTGCTACTCTTAACTAAGTTTTTTATTATTATTCAAATGTTTCCCCTTTGAAACTTGTACTTGTGTGGTCAACTTAGTCATGGTTGTTTCACTAATGCTTGGAATTTTTAATTCATGTGGTAACAATGTATGAAGCATAGTTTTTGTTGTAGGAAATTTAGGTGTAGGAAAAGCTAGAAAAAGTATCTGCAATAGACATGGAGAACTAGATTCATGAGTAGGTGGTTCTTCATGCACTTCACAATGGTTCTCAATTATATGGGATACTATTTCATCTTCTTCCTAAAGCTTAATAAAAGGGATTCTTCATATCATCATGAGTTGTTCCACCGAATTGACCTCCTCAGCCTCTTCTCCAACATGTGGCTACATGGGGTTGTCCATATCATGGGATGGTTGAGCAGGAGGATAAAGGACAAGCTTTTTAGTGATTTTCTCATCAGAAATAGTCATGTCCCCTGATTGAAATCCAATGTAAGCATCTATTGTGGCTAATCATTTCCTTCCCAGAATAATGGGATACCCTCCTAATGTAGCTTTATGGGAAAGGATCATGAAGTCTATTGGATATTCCCAATAGTCTAGAGTAACAACAAGGTCTTCTACTATACCATCTGGTTTGACAGTGGAACTATCAACAAGCTGTAGGACAGTAGGAGTAGGTCTCATATTTGTAACATTCAGTTGTTGTAGGATAACCTTAGTCATCACATTGATAGCTTCTCCCAAGTCTATTAGAGCATTCTTTACTTAGATTCCATTTATAATGACTCCAACTACAGGACTACCTGGTTCAATATATTTAGGAACAGTTACTATCCCAAGCATGATATCTGCCAACTTTCCCACCACATGAATGGTGGTGGGGTCCTTTTTCCTCCTTGGATTTTTGAGACATGCTTCCTTAATTGTCTTACTATATATGGGAACATATTTTATGGCATGGAACAAAGGCATATTGACACATATATGTGTTTTAACTAATCCATAATATCAAAGGTTGCTTCTTCCTTTTCTTCCTTTTGTTTAACAAATTCTAACGTTTGAGGAAATGGTGGGTTTGGATCAAACTGCCGAACTAGTTTAGGATTCTTGGGAACACTTGACTAAGCGGGGATATTAGATAAATTTTGATGCTCCTCTTCTTCCATAGAAAAAATCATTATAATAGGAGTGGAAGGCGATGACAAAGTGGTTCTTGAAATTAGATGAATATCACTCACACTCATAGCATATGCAGGAAATTAATTGGGATCTGTAGAGTAAATTGGCTACTGTTGTGGTTTGTTATTTGGGTTAGGTGTGCGTTGAGTTGGTAACTGAGTAGGTCTAGGCATGCTAGAGTTTTAGTTAGGAGGAGTAGACATTATGGAAGGTTTTTGAGGTAGTGGAAGTGGCTGTATGTAACCAATTGTCTAGTTTGACCATTGCTATCCTCTCCTCCATTGGGATGTCTGTTGCCAGTTTCCTAGAGGTTGTTTCCAATTCCCATAGAATTGTTGCCACTAAGGTGGAGATTTTTGGTAATTGGCCAAGTATTTAGAGGGTTTTTCCAAGGATAAGGTGGATAGCCTCCAAATATTGATGGGTATGGGGGTTTCCATTGATTATTGGATGCATAAGAATTCAAATAAGGTCCACTAAAAGATAATGGGTTTGGTGGAATACCTTGTCTTGGAGCCCATGGCCTTCTTTGTGCAATGTAGAAAAATTGATCATCATCACCCTGAATTGGCTTCAATTTTGGTAGAATTTGCTTGATGTCAATTTTGGCTATCATTTTACATTTGCAGTCCTTTTTCCTACAATGAGGACAATATTCTACCAACATTTCCTTTGTCTCCTCATGTTTCTTCTTTGCTTGAAGTGTATCTAGCTTAATGGCCATATTTTTTATGATAACCTACTTGAAATCTACTAGCAAATGAGTGATTTCCATCCTTGAAACTCCATTAGTGGAGGATTTACCCATATAATATTGGTAACCTCTTCCTTTCTTTCTAGCGTGTTTGGAGTAATTTTGACATATCTTCTTAATATCATCCTAGGGAACTTCGGTGATATCTCCTCTTGCTATCAAGTCAAGAGCATTAGTATAATTTTCATTAATCCCTCTAAGGAAGAGCAACTTTTGAGACTCTTTAATGAGTGCATGATGTGGGGATTTCTATAGATAAAACCTTGAAATATAGTCCTCCAAAATTTCATCCTCCTTCTGCTACATCCTGAAGATATCATCTCCTCTCATATCACTACCTAGCTCTATAGTATTCTTTATATTTTTCAAGAAACTTTGCTTTCATATCATCCCAAGTATCTACAATATTCCTACCTAAGCCCATAAACGATCTTAATGCAGCATCCTTCAAGGTAGTAGGAAACAATTTAAGCCTATGAGCATCAGTAGTGTAATCATAGCTTCTTAGAGGATATCAAATTTAAACAAGAAAGTGTCAAGGTCCTTTGTTACAAGCCCATATAATTTAGGAAGAACTGAAGCAGGGATATTCTTGAGGTTATCGACTTCATTTTGGTGAGTGATAGGGAATGGAAAATTTGGATGGTTAGGTCTATTTTGGCCAGCTATAATTGCTTGATGGACTATCAAAGAAAATGGATTCTCAATCAGGTTTTGGGAAGCTTCCTCTTCAGAGGAAGTTTTAGAACTAGTCAAATTTGGAAATGCATCAACAAAAGGATTTTCCTCCTCTTCTTCTTCGTGTCTTGGAAAATTTTGAAACTCAACTAGTTGGTTATTAGGATTAGGGTCATTAGGAAGGAATCTCCCTAGAGCATCTCTTCTTCTACCCTTATGCATGCGGTATTAACTTAGTATCATCCATCTCACACAAAGAAGTGGTGAAAGAATAACAAGTCATTACTTTATTCAAATGAAGGGTATGATAAAAACAAACTTCAGAGATACTAAAAATAAGAAAGAAAATAATGACTCCGAAGAACTTCCTAGTTTGAAACCATCCCCAGTAGTAGTTCCAAAAATGCTAGCCTCCTCTAATGGTTCAATGACTAAGCCCTTAAAGCTATAACTTAGAGATTAGACATCTGCACTAAGTAGTTATCTTGCTCATCATGAAGATTCATTTCATTATCAATCGAGGGACATGAACTTGAAATGGCTTAGCACTGTATGTGCACTAGGACTCAATTGTAGTCATCGCTATCCTATAACTAGAGAGGAAATAGTACTGAAAGTGAAATTCTTGAAAGGAATTAGCGTAAGTACTGAGCATAAATCAAAAACTAAAATGAATGACAGAAACAAAAGTTTCAGCAAACAAACAAGAAGTTACTATCTACCTTGGCTACAGAAATAGACATAGAACAAAGTTCCAATGGCTACAGGAATAGAAAACTACTAAGACTGTAACTAATTACTAAACATAAAAGTAACTACTAAATTGAATGGATGGAATTCTCACCAAAGTGGGCCCCATTGAATGAGTCTTCCCAAAACTAAATTTCATGCAACAAATTAATGTATCATTTTATTCATTAAAAACATTGTTACATCATAACAACATGATTGTATTCCTTGAAACTAAAAATGAAAGTACAATATCAAAATGTGTCCAACTCCAACTCCTCAAACAGGAACATCTAATAATTATTTATAGAAGGAAAGCTTCTAACTAACTCTAACTAACTGGGCAATCGACTCCAAAAGACTAGGAGGACACCATTTATTGAAAGGATGAAAAAGAGGAAGGAGGTTATGCATGCACAAGATTTAGTCAAACTAGTCTTGCCTGAATGAGGATCCAACATAACAACACCTCCTAAATCTACTCAACTAATAGACATGGTCATTTAAATTCAAGCTATATCTTCCACACGAGTTGGAAGTTTCCAACCATTGAACTTTTTAATGTCCATCTCTTTTTAACTCCTTTAGCAACTGGGCAGCTGGCATGAACTTCCTCCACCTTGCAAGCTTCATTTATATCTACATCTTAATATGAACCTGCATTATGAAATTAGCATGCACAAGACAATTATATATCCATAATCACCTTAGAATAACGTTCATTCAATCACATGTAAAATTAATATAGATATATCACATAGCAAGTTAATACCATCAAAAGTAACAGGGATAAGTTCATGTATAGAGTTCATAAGTTTAGGGAAATAACATAGAAATTATTAGTAACCAAGTGCCAAAACCCCATAGTAACAATAACAAACATATGATAAAACCTGACAAAAATGAGTCATTATTTGGACTCATCACAACCTATATCAACCTACTTCATAAACCATCAACCTTTGACATCAATGAAAAACTATGCCAAAGCCAAAAAACTCCCCCTGTGACGATTACAAACTCTCCATCAAATCCAACTCACCTTTCATCACTAGCAATTTCTACCCCTTTGACAACAATGAAAAAGGGTTGTGACCATCATGTTGTAAGCACTATCAAGTATTAAAATTACTATCATGCAAATATTACCAACAATACCATGAATATCAACTAGATGAGTTGAGCACATGTGACCAAATTTTTATGAGCATCATACTAGACTATCATAACAAATGAGCATATCTGCATACACCAGATTGTCAGAACAAATGAGCATATCTGCATATCAACCTACATCAACTTATCAACTAAGATCAAATGATCATATCAAACTGTATCATCAAGTTGCATATTTGATTAAATTATGAAATTGTTATCTCCCCCTGAGTCAACTGAAAGACCAAACAATAATTCCAAAAACCACTGAGTAAGTCATAATGTGAAACTAGAGTCAACAAACTAACAAATGCAATAGTGTACACCAATTGTGAAGTATGGATGTAGCCAAAGAGTCAACACAATATGAACTTGATCACTATCAAGATGTATGTAGTGTGAAGGAACCAAGACAACTTCCAAAGTAAATGCATCATAAACTTGTGCAGTGAAGATTCCAATCACTGAATTGCATACTTCCAATAAAAAACAATTACAATGTATTAAAACCTACAAAGTAAATGCCAACTAAAAATGTATCATGACATAGTGCCAAATAGTGTATTATCATAAGTACCCATTTGTACAATAAGTACCAACTGTGCCAAGTCAAATGGTGCAATGTTACCACTAGTCAAATGCTTTACCAACTGTATCAAATTACCAGACACTATTCATTTTCCAACTCACTGTCATAGCATATAACACAAAGTGATTAGCATAAATGAATAAAAGAACTAAAAAAATGTGAATAGACTGAAAAAAACTGTGAATGTCAATTGAAGTTTATGAGTATTAACTGAATGTAAACCAAATCCAATAGCATTGCAAATGAAATGCTCACCAAACAATCTAAATTTCAATCAAAATCATGGCATCAAATAAAGTGATCATAAGTACCAAAGTAGATGATTATAAATACCAAAGTACCAAAGTAGATACAAACCAAAAATATGTCTCAAGCCTATCTCAATCACTACCTTAAAGCCGGAAACTCTATCAACTACTATACCAAACATTCTGAGTAACCATTGAAAAACATTGTAAAAGCAGGAAAGCAACAAAGCATATTTTTGGCCTCCTACAATGATTTAACAACTAGGCCTTTACAGTCATGATTCATAGATTGGACATCTAACCTGAATAACTATTTCAATCATCATGAAGGTGCATTTAAATTTTCAACCAAGGGATGTGAACTTGAAATGGGTCAGCATAATATGTGCACTAGGAATCCAAAGTATCCATTTTCATTCTACAACCAAGAAAGACACAATGCTGAAAGTAAATTGCTTGGAAAGGAATAACGTAAATGTTGAATGTCACACTAATCTGAAATTCATGACATGAATGAAAATATGAACAAACAAATAGGAAACTACTTTTTCTACTTTGGATATAGGAACTGTCACAGAATGGAATTCTTGTGGCTGCAGGAACAGTCGCACTAGATTCTTAACTAATTATTGAATAGAAAGTAATAACTCTACTAAACTAAGCTAAAGGACGAATTTCTCACCAAGTGGGTCCCCTTGGATGAGTATCCTCTACTACTAATGAAAACTCAGATGCACAAACTTAGAACTTCATTTTATTCATCAGGAAACATGAGTATAATAGAGTAGTGTAATTGTATTACTAAAAACCAAGAATGCAAGTACAATATCAAATCATGCAACCTTATGAGAAGGAGCATCTAATCCTTATTTATACTACCAACTAAGAAAGGCGGCCAACTCCACAAACTGGGAGGATCCCATTTTAGGGAAAGCATAGAAAGTGGAGTGGTGGCAGTTATGCATGCATGGAATCTGGTCAAACATGCAGGTCCAAATGTAGATTTAGCACAACAATAACTCCTGCATTTTCTCAATAGCATTAAAGTCCACTATAAGGAGGTTACATTCAATTTGCATGGGGAATATCCTACCATTGACCTCCTTTGACCTTTGAATGATTCCCTTGTTGGAAATTATGGTGCATGCCCAGTTGGTGGTGTCTTTCTCAATTTAGCATTTTCAAATCATATTTGCATTCAAATGTTAGCATGCACAATAGTCACATATCTATAACTACCTTAAATAAAATTCATTAACCACATGCAAAATTAATATAGATAGTCCAAATAACATGCCAATTCCATTAAATATTTGTAGAAATAATATTAGGCCCAAGGTCTATAGTTTTGGGGGAATATCATAAAAATATCAACACTTAACATCAAGGTCCATGACAACTTCAACAAATAAATCATAAATTCTACCCAAAATTAGACCATAAACTAAACTCATCACTCCCCCCAATCTAACATTTTTTTGGTCCTCTAATAGGGGAAGGGTTGTTGTTCTACTTTGTCAATGCTCTGAAATTTGAAACTGACAACTATCCTACATCAGTGTTTATTGTGCATGAATCGGGGTCCCAATAGAATCCCCTCAATCTGTCCAATCTGCTCCATCACTGTCTCTCTACAACAATAACATAGTGGTAGAACCTGAAGTTTTGTACCGGCCACAACGAAATAGGTGGCTAAAAAGTTAAGGGAAGCTAGAATCATCCCTTTGTTCTACCAATCTTTATATATCTATCAATTATTTTGAGTGTTGTAGCATAGTTCTGGATGGAATGAGGATTAGCCTATTTTAGCTCATCAGTTAGGTTGTTCCATCTTTGTGAGAGGTATCTCTTCATAGTTTCCTCTTTTTCCTTTGCCTTCACCTCATACTCACTATAGACTAATTCTATCCAAGGCATAATCCTATTACCATAGCTCGATCTTAAAAGCATTCAATGCCATTCCCTATAAATGTCCCTTGGATTCCTTGATTCAACCCTGATGGCCAGAGGGATGTTGGATTCTATTTTCTTATAAGCCCCATATTGTTGTCCCCAACTGATCTCATTTTGCACCCAAGACATAAATTCGCTTAATTGGACATCTCCAACATATAGCAGTGGATTCCAATCATGGTCTTGAGTCACAACATAATTATGCTAATACAACTCATACAAAAAATTCTTCATTTTAGGGGAAGCAATTCGATAAGCATTGAAAAATTCAACAGGAGTTTGAATAGAAGGGTTCAAACTTGAGACAATTCTTTCCAACTTAAAATAAAGACATTTCTCCTTAAAATGCAAACCATGGACCCTTGGAGGTGTCCTACACTCTAAAATTTGTGGTACCAAGGTTGTCATATCATCTACCTTCTTCTTCAAGGTGGAAATTTTTGCATCCTTGTCTTCAATCTCCTCATCTTTCTTTTGAATTTCGTTCTTCAACCTGCATTTCTCCTCCTTCCATTCTTCTTCCCTTCTTTGCATCTCTTTCCATAAATGCATAGCTACCATGTGCATTGAAAAATCAGGGGGGTCATGAATTCCTACTAGCATTTTTGACGATGCTTTCTCTACATATGGTACTAACTGCAAGGATTTAGGTTGTTTAGTCAATACTAGCTACAAGGGTATTGATTGTTCTTGTTCTTGTTGTTGCTGCAAGATCTCTTGCTATATGACCTCATGCTGCAAGATCTCTTACTATATTAAATCTTGATTTTTGTCATACCTTCGATTCTCGACTTGCTCTACAATGTTAGCAAGATCGGCCAGTGTTATGTTTGTTGATCTCTCAAATATGTCCTCTTCCTCTACATTCACCTACCCCATTGGAGCTTTTGTGTCCCCCTGCGATATTTCTCTAGACTTAGGGCTTTCTTGTGGAGGCATCACAAAGGCTGGCCCAATTAGTCTTGATTTTCTGGGAGGGCTTTCATGTTTTTCTTTGGTTGCAGGATGAATAGTGTCAACCTTCCACTTCCTAGAGCTTGGTACTTTTTCTGCCGGCTGCTTTTTAGCTTTTCCTTTTCTTGGTTCTACTTCTCTCTTCTATTCCCTAGTTCTCATTAGGGTGCCAAGGGGAACATTATCATTAGAATCCAAGGAATAGCTTTCTTTTTCTGAGTGCTTTGTTTCAGAAGAACTAATTTCTATGGTTTCTTCTATTGTAGGAGGGTTTACACTAGGGCTTGTGCCAGAGGTTGAAGCACCAAGAGTGGCTTCAACCATGCTCAATATCCTACTAGACCTATGAGGCTAAGGTAAAACCCTAGGTTGCAAGTGCTCAAGTCTAATTTGATCATATTTTATGAATTCTTCCTAGGTCATTCCAGACATATCATGTAGAGAATTCTCAACTAACAATTTAATCAGACAATGGTGGGAAACAGAATTGTCCCTACCTTTCTAAGTCTCAACTGCCATGATTGAAAGAAGGTTGCATAGCATGTTTAACACATTCATCCTTCTCCTGTGCCTCATGTGATTCAAGAGTTTAAAATGCATGGAATGTAGATTTGACTGCCATCCTTCATAGGTGATATAATTTATGACATAAATAACTATCTTCTTCCATGGCTTGGGCAAAGAGGTTCTCTTCACACCTTGTTTATCTATGCTCAATGGAGGGTCACTAGATTTTGTAAATTCAGCCCTAGCTAATTTGGCATCTTTGGAAGTAGGGTAATTTTCACCGTCTATAGGAAACCTTGTAACTTTTGTAATCCTTTCCTCAGTCGCCAATACTTATAGCCATTTTACCATGGCCTTCCCTTCAGACAATGTCTAGGAAAATTCTAGTGCAATGTCTTCTTGAAAACCATCTAGCTTTAGGAAGTAGTCTAACCACCCGCAATTTATGAATTCAGCCAGGCAGGGTGCATTTTGTAGTAATACATCATGCACTGTGGGTTCATTTCGAATTAACCCACCTCCCATTGTTTGCAATCAACACAATCAATCTATGGTTTCCTTCCTACAATTTTCATCTAAAACTAAATTCGCCTTCCTACAACACTTGATAAATTTCCAATGCTAATGTTGACTGAATTTTCCCTTTCTTACCTTTTGTTTGCAGCTTGAGATTGTAACAGGGTCAATAATGGAAAGGAAGAAGTAATAAAGGAAAGATATGATGGAGAGAAATGGAAGTGATAGTTGATGTCACCTTACACATGCGAGCTATCCTCTCACTTAGATTTCAATTTGGCTCAATTCAAATTTTTGCTGACTTAGACCAACATGGACTGACACATGGAAAAATTATTCACATCTTTTTCCTCCTGCCAACCTAAATTTGGGCATGTGTCCTCACATGCGAATGATGATGATTTGACAAGGGTAGGGAATAATGGCATGCTATGGTGAACATCCATATTAATGTACAAAAATTAAATGAATGCACTAAAGACAATTAAGATATAGCAATTAATGCACACATACTTGAATGTGTGGAGGATTCACTGCAAAGATTGTGGAGAAATTGCCGTTCGCCCTTTTAGGAAATAAGTTGAGAAATTAATGAAAATGAGGTGGAATGAGGTGGAGTCGAATGAAGTGATGTGATGGAAGAGAGACAAAGGTGTAGATGGATGGGCAGATGGGTGGATGGGTGAAGAAATAGACTTCCAAAAAAGTGGAAGTCTTTATTATGAAAAGTACATACCTTAATTAGCTAGAAGGAGGGATACTAGTTCCACTTCCTTCGGCTATAGGAAACTCAAGTGCAACATGCTAAGTGAATTTCTACAGGAAATCCTCTTTGGAAGTTGGCTTGTGATACAATCTGAGGCAATGACCATTAACAAGTAGCTTAAATATGACTGGGTCAATAGTAATTGAGCTACACAACACCATTAGGGAATACTTCAACAACCTCATATGGTCTTAGCCACCTTGTCTACAATTTTCTAACATTGTGTTGATATCTAGAATCATAAAGCAAGGCACAGTCTCCTGGTTGGAAATTTTTTTCCTTGATAAATTTATCGTTCCACCTAATTCTTTGATTATGCACTACCTCTGTGTGATGCAAGGTTGCTCTACTTAGCTCATCCAAAGCATTTAGTTGTAGGATTCTTTCTCTTTGTGCCTTAGAGATATCCATCCCCAAGCCTATTGCAGTCATAAGAGTCTTTTATTCAAACTCAATGGGCATCATGGTTGTCTTTCCATACAACAACTGAAATGGAGTGAAGCCTATAGTTGTTTTCCAAGTAGCTATGTATTCCCAAACAACTTTTGGTAATCTATTTTCCCAATCCTTTCTATGGATATCCACTATTTTGGTCAGAATAGCTTCAAATTCTCTATTGGTCACCTTAACTTGGCCATTGGGCTCAGGTTGATAAGGAGTGGACTTCCTGTGTCTTATGTTGTACTCATTAACAAGTGTTGCAACAAGGGTTGATGTGAATTGAGTCCCTTGATTAGTCACTATCTCTCTTAGAATTCCATACCTTATGAAAATATCCTCATAAAGAAATTCAACAACCTTTTTATCTCTTGCATGCTTCATGGCCTTAACTTCTACCCACTTAGTTACATAATCAATGCAAACTAAGATATAAGACTTACCAATTGATTGAAGATCAATGGGTCCTACAAAATATAGTCCCCATTTGTCAAATGGAGTGTTTACTACCTGATGGAAAGGTGGCATCTCATCATATTTTGTTGGTCTTCCCATCCTCTAGCATTGATCACATTTTCTTGTATACCTTCCTGCATCCTTGTGGAGTGTTGGCGAGTAATATCGTGTGTTCAAGATCTTCATTACTGTCCTCTTGGCTGCAAAATATCCTCCACATGGTTCATTGTGGCATGCATGCAAAATTTCATATGTCTCATCTTCTCTCACACATCTCCTCATGACATGATTTGGTCCAGTATAAAATAGACATCCAATAATCCATGAGAAAGGAAAATATTTTTCAATGAGTTCCCTTTTCTCTTTTGGAGAGAAGTGAGGAGGAACTCTACCTGTGACCAGATAGTTAGCTATGTTAGCATACCAAGGTGTTTTTATACTGATGGAGAATAGATGCTCATTAGGAAAAGAGTCATCTATGGCCTGATTATCCCTTGATGTAGTCAGTCTTGAAAGAAAATCTGCAACAACATTGTCCTTCCTTGGTTTATCCACAATGGTTATGTTAAACTCCTACATCAACAATAACCATCTAGCTAGCCTACCAGAGATCAAAGGTTTATTCATGAGATATCTAATGGCTTCATGATTAGTGTGCAAAAATATTTGGTAACCTATTATGTAATGCCTGAATTTGTTTAGGGCATAGATCACTAATAGAATTTCTTTTTCTATCACTGTATAGTTGAATTCAACTCCCTGCAAATTTTTGCTAACAAAACAAATGGAATTTTCAATGGATCCTTATTTCTTTTCTAAGATTGCTCCTATGGCATAATCTGATGCATATGCATAGATGTGGAAAGGAAGCTCCCAATTAGGTCCTTTGATTACAAGAGCATGAGTCAAGACTACCTTCAGATCAAAAAATGCCTTGTCACAAGCTTCAGTCCACTAGAATTCAACATATTTAGTGAGGAGAGTATACAATGGTGCTACTATCTTACTAAAATCCTTGATGAAATGCCTATAATATCATACATGGCCCAAGAAACTCCCAACATCCTTTTTTTTTGCAGGTGTGGGAAGATTTTTTATCACATCAATCTTTGTAGGGTCTACTTGAATTCCTTTGTGCGAGATGTAGTGTCCAAGAATTACACCTTCCTGTATCATCATGAAGCACTTTTCATTGTTTAAAGAGAGATTGCGATCTTCACATCTCTGTAGAACTTTCCTGAGATTTTTCAATGCTTCACTGAAATCAACACCATAGGTGGTGAAATCATCCATATAAATTTCCATGCAATCATGAGAAATGTCTAAAAATTTGCTAATGATTTCCCTCTGAAAAGTTGTAGGTGCATTGCATAAGCCAAATGGGAGTACCGAGTAAGCATAGGCCCCCCATGGATAGGTAAAGGTGGTCTTCTCCTGGTCCTTTGGTGTAATTTGGATCTAGTTGTATCCATTGAACCCATCTAGAAAATAATTGTATTGCTTTCTTGCAAGTGAGTCCAAAACTTGATATATGAAGGGTAAAGGAGAATGGTCCTTTTTGGTGGTAGCATTAAGTTCCCTGTAATCAACAAAAACTTTCCATTTCCATCATTTTTTAGGAAAAATCACTAATGGATACACCCACTGGCTATCTGAAATGGGGTAGATAAATCCTGCATCTAGCAATTTCTATAGTTCTCCTTTTACAATTTCTCTTAGTGCAGGGTTAATTCTTCTTTGTGGCTGCCTCACTCGGGTGCAATCATCTTTGATGTAAATTCTACGGGTGCAAAGCTTAGGGTCCAATCCCTTCATCTCATGATAGTCCCATGCAAATGCATTATGGTGGGTCCTCAATAATTTTTCCAATAACAACTACTATTCTTCACTCAGTTTGTTGTTAACATTTAGATATTTCCCTTCTAACACCTGCACTTGTGTAGTTGACTCTATCATAGTTGCTTCATTGACACATGGTACCTTGAGTTCATATATCAGCAATGTATGGGACATACATGTTGTTGCAGGAAGTCTAGCTATAAGAAGAGTGGTTGCATGAAGAGAAGGCATAAGTTTCTTGATTGGAGCAGCAAAATGAGATGATGCTTCGTCCACTTCACAATGGTTCTGAATGATGTTAGCCAATAATTCATCTTCATCTTGAAGTTGTATGAAAGAGCTTTTGCCTAGAATCATAAGTTGTCCCACAGAATTAACTTCCTTGGCCTCTTCACCAACATGTGGCCATACATAATTATCCTCATCATGGGATGGTTGAGCAGGAGGATAAAGAAAAAACTTTTTGGTGCTCTTCCCATCAGAAATGGTCATGTCATCTAAATGACATCCAATATATGCATCTTCAGTTGCTAACCACGGCCTTCCAAGAATAATGGGACACTGGCCTAGTGTAGCTTTAGGAGAAAGAATCATGAAATTTGTTGGGTACTCTCATGAGTCTAGAATTACCACAAGGTGCTCCACTATACCATCAGGCTTAACAGTAGAACTATCAGCAAGCTACATGATAGTAGGAGTAGATCTCATGCTTGCAATGTTTAGTTTTTGTAGGATTTCCTTAGTCATTACATTTATTACTATCCCTCAATCAATCAAAGCATTCTTTATTTGAATCCCATTTATAACAACTGCTACCACAGAACTACTTGGGTCATTGTACTTAGGGATAGTCACTTTTCCAAGCATGATGATAGCTAGTTGTCCCACCACATGAACTATAGTGGGGTCTTTCTTCTTCCTGCTTGGCTTCTTCAAGAATGCTTCATTGATTGCCTTTCCATAGATTGGGACATCTTTTATGGCCTGAAATAGAGTTATCTGGACACGTATATGCTTCAGCTGATCTAAGATGTCAAAATTTGTCCTCTTTTTCTTCCTTTTTCTTGGAAACTTCCAATCTCTAAGGAAATGGTGGTTCTTGTTCAGTCTGCTTGACTAGGACTAGTTTAAGATTTTTAGGTGCACTTGGTTGAATGGGATCATTCAGATTTTCCTCTTCTTCTTCCCTAGGAAGCTCAATGATAATGGGCTTGGAAGGGATTGGTAAAGTATTTCTTGAATGCAAGTGGATGCCACTTATAGGTTAAGTGCACAAAGTTAAGTCCACGAAACATGGAAGTTTTTGCCTTAGGCAAAACAATGAATTCGGCTTGCAAAAAATAGGATCCCGTTTTTAAAAAGTGGGATCCCATTTTTAGAAAACGGGATCCTGTTTAGCTTCGGGATCCCAAGCCTAAGTTTAAAAATGGGATCCCGTTTTGAAAATTTTCAAATGGAAATTTCCAAAAGCGGAAATTTGAAAAATGGAAGTAAAAAGCGGGATCCCGTTTTGAAAAATTTTTTGAAAATGCAAACTTCCAATTTTTGAAAAATTTCCATTTTCAGAAAGTTTTCAAAACGAGATCTCGTTTTGAAATCCTTCCATTTTTGGAAGAATTTCAAAACGGGATCTCATTTCATAGAACCATAAAAAATGGTTTTTTTATGAAACAGGATCTCGTTTTCAAACGGGATCTCATTTTTTAATGAAACGGGATCCCGTTTTTTAAATTATGAATTTTTGAGTGGGATTTTTGGCTTGTTTTTTGGTTTGGGAAATGGCTTGGGGACCCGAACCTAAGCTTTGGACCTAGTTTGACCTACAACTTGAAGGTCTTGTTAATGTCACAGGAAAATAATGACTTTGGACGTATGTTTGAAGACCTATTTTGCAGAATTTTTACAAAATTAAAACCCATTATAGATGAGACAGTGCAGATTCCAAATATGTAATTTTTTTTTAATAATTTGATTATTTTTTCTATTTTTCAATTAATTTCTAATGAAACTAGTCCATAAACTTGAATTATCAGGTTTTTTTAGTATTTTAATAACTTTTGATCAACATAACATTTTGACAAACGGATTGCACAAGAGCAAATTTCATACAATTATTTTCAGTTTAAAAAAAAATTCAAAAAATGATAAGTTTAGGTCATCTTATGCATGTTGTACACGACGATTTTTCAAAATGACAAATATGCCTAATAAATATTTAATAAAAAGAAAAATATTCAATAAAAAATTATAAAAAAAATATTAAAATCAAGCTTTAGTGAGTCACAAATCTTTTCCCAAAAGGATTTAGAAAAATATGATAATTTAGGTCAAAATATGGATGTCGTACACGTGCATGGTATGGTATAAAAAAGTGACTTTTAAATAGTGGTTTTTAGAAATGCCTATTGAAACTCAATTTTTACAATCTGGGTATTGAAATAAATTACACATTTGGAAACTAGACTCTGAGTACTACATTTTATGATTAGTGACTTTTTTGTAGATTCCATCTCTAAGTGCTTCAAATTTTAAGGTCAAATGTGTCAAATTCTGAAAATCAGGGAAAACACTTCCACTTTTTGGCCAAAAAGTGGACTCAACTTCTTGCACACACCCTACACTCACATCATATGCAAGGAATTGATTTTAATCAGCAAAGTATATAGGTTGTTGTTGTGGTTTGTCGTTTGGATTGGGTGTGGGTTGAGCTGGTAGCTGAGTAGGTTTAGGTGGATTTGAGCTTGAATTAATAGGTAGAAGCATTATAGTAGATTGTTGGGACTGGGAAGGTGGCTGCATGTAACCGGTTGTCTATGTAGGCCATTGTTGTCCTCCCCTCCATTGGTTTGTTTGCTGCCAATTTCCTAGAGGCAGCTGCCAATGCCCTTGAAATTGATGCCTATTCCCCTAAGGTTGTTGCCACTGGGGTGGAGAGTTTGAATGATTGGGCTAAGCATTTGGAGGGTTACCCAAAGGTTATGGTGGATATCCTCTATAGCTAGATGGATATGGGGGTTTCCATTGGTTACCAGATACATAGGGATTGAAATATGGCCCAACATAAGATAGTGGATCTGGTGGAATACCTTGTCTTGGAGCCCAAGGCCTCCTTTGTGCAACATAATAGACTTGGTCTTCTTCAATATGAATTGGCTTGAAATTAGGTGCAATCTTCTTACTTTCAATATTAGCTACCATCTTGCATCTATAGTCCTTTTGTCTACAATGGGGGCAATACTCTACCAACATTTCCTCTTCCTCTCTTGTTTCTTCTTGGTCTAAAGTGTATCCATCTAGGTAGCTAGATTATTTATAATTTCTTGCTTGAAGTCTGCCAACAAATGAGTAATCTCCATTCTTGAAAATCCACTGGTAGATGACTTACCCATGGAAGATTGGTAAGCTCTCCCTTTCTTTGAAGCTTCCCTAGAATAGTTCTGACATATTTTCTTAATATCCTCCCAAGGAACTTGGGAGATATTTTCTCCTCCCATCAAGTCCAAGGCATCAGTGTAGCTATCATTAATTGCTCTCACAAATTTATTTTTTTGTGATTCTTCATTAAGTGTATGGTGTGAATATTTTTGTAGGAAAAAAAGAAACCTTGCAATATAATTCTCCAGGCTCTCATCTTCCTTTTGTTGCATCCTAAAAAATGTCACCTACTCTCATGTCATTTCCCCTGCAATACTCCTTGTGTTTCTCAAGGAACTTTGTCTTCATGTCCTCCCAAGTTTCCACAGTATCTTTGCCTAGTCTCATAAACCATTTTAATGTAGCCTCTTTCAAGGTGGTAGGAAATAGATTAAGCCTATGGGCATTGGTGGTATAGCCATAACTTTTTTAGAGTATGTCAAACTCAAACAAGAAGGTATCAGGGTCTTCTATCACAAGTCCATAAAACTTGGGGAGTGTTGAAGCAGGTATATTTTTTATGTTGTCAACTTCATTATGATGGGAAATGGGGAAAGGAAAAGTTGGTTGGTTAGGTCTATTTCTATTTGCATCACCCATTCCTACTCAATGTAGTTCCAAAGCAAAGGGATTCTCAAGCTGATTTTGGTCTTCACAAGAAACTTCAGAGCTAGTCAGATTAGGAAATGCATCAGCAAAGGGGTGTGGATCTTCTTCTTCTTCTTCTCTTGGTAGGTTTTGACATTCAACTAACTAGAATGGATTAGGATTATTAGGAAGGAATCTCCCATAAGCATCTCTTCTCCTTCCTCTATGCATGCGGTATCAACTCACTATCATCCATCTCACACAAAGAATTGGTAAAGAATAAGGGGGGTCATTACTTCCTAAATGAGGGGTATGCTAAGAATAACTTTAAAAAACACTACAACAAGAAAACTATCAATGAATCCAAATAACTTCCTAGTTTGACACCATCCCCAACAACAATACAAATTTTTTTTGGCCTCCTATAATGATTTAACAACTAGGCCTTTACAGTCGTGATTCAAAGATTGGACATCTAACTTGAATAGCTATTTCAATCATCATGAAGGTGCATTTAAATTGTCAACCTAGGGACATCAACTTGAAATGGGCTAGCATAGTATGTGCACTAGGAACCCAAAGTAGCCATTTTCATTATATAGCTAAGAAAGATACAATGTTGAAAGTAAATTACTTGGAAAGGAATAACGTAAATTTTGAATGCCAACCAAAAACTACACTAAGCTGAAATGCATGATAGGAATGAAAATATGAGAAAACAAATACGAAACTACTATGTCTACCTTGGATACAATAATAGTCACAACATGGAATTCTAGTGGCTGCAGGAATAGTTAGCGCCAAATTCTTAACTAATTATTGAACATAAAGTAATAACTCTGCTAAACTAATATAAATGACATATTTCTCATCAAGTGGGCCCCCTTGAATGAGTATCCCTTACTACTAATGAAAAATTAGATGTGCAAATTTAGAACTTCATTTTATTCATCAGGAAACATGAGTACAATAGAGCAGTGTAATTGTATTACTAAAAACCAAGAATGAAAGTACAATATTAGATCATGCAACCTTATGAGAAGGAGCATTTGATCCTTATTTATACTACCTACTAAGCAAGGCGGTCAACTCCATGAACTAGGAGGACGCCATTTTAGGGAAGCGGAAAAAGTGGAGTGGCGACGATTACGCATGCATGGAATTTGGTCGGACATGCAGGTCCAAATGCAGATTTAGCACAACAGTAACGCTTGCATTTTCTCAATAGCATTAAAGTCCACTATAAGTCAGTTACATTTGATTTTCATGGGGAATCTCCTCCCATCTACCTCCTTTGAGCTTTGAACGATTCCCTTGCTGGACATTATGGTGCATGCCTAGCTGACCGTGTCTTTCTCAATTTAGCATCCTCAAATCATATCTACATGGCAATGTTAGCATGTGCAATAATCACATATCTAAAAATACCTTAAAGAACATTCATTAACCACATGCAAAATTAATATAGATAGTCCAAATAACATGCCAATGCCATAAAATATTTGCAGAAATAACATTAGGCCCAAGGTCTATAGTTTTGGGGGAATATTATAAAAATATCAACACTTAACATCAAGGTCCATGACAACTTTAACAAATAATCATAAATTCTACCCAAAATTAGACCATAAACTAGACTGATCACATAAACTGCCTAGATCAAACATGTGAAACACACAGTAGTTAACTAAGGTAACCAAAGGATATCCAAAATACCTATCAAGAGTAACCATTAGAATCAAAACCCGATGGATATGTTAAAGAAATGCTCACCAATTGTGCAAAATAAATTACCACCATAACCATGAATAACCATGAACTAAGAAACCAAGGCACCAATTGTGTAAAAAATAACTTATATTTAGTTTCCAACTGACAAAGAAACTATCAAATGTCTATAGCATATCAAAAACACACTGTCAAAAAACATTGTGAGCTACAAATTCCACTATGACCATACTTTCATCTGTCATCAAAATCCAAGAGTCTATCACTACCATCAAGGTTCAAGTTTACATACTTCACAATAAGAATTATTTTCCAAATGTGTCAAAGCCTATTCTTGGAAAACCACTGTACTACAAAGATACCACCGTAGACTCAATGTAACTAACAAACATAGAGATATAAGATGATATTTGAAGCACATGCAAAAAAAAACACATAATTGATTTAGTGAAGAGAAATTGGAGGAAGATCATCCTATCTCTCCCTCAACTAATCAACCATACTCATACATTTGGTTTCTTGTAGATTATAAATGTTTCCTTTGGTCCTCAAACTTGCTGCAACAACTTCACCTATTTTATTTCTAATCTCACATCCAAGAGCATCAAAAATAATATAAAAACCATTATCACAAATCTAAGTTACACTTAAGAGACTATGCTTGAGACCCTCTACATAGTACACATCATGCAAAGGTAAGTCATCATCCAAAGAAAAAATACCTTTCCCTATGATCTGAATACAATCATCATTTCCAAACCACACTAAACCACCATCACAATATTCAAATTTGATAAATTTTATTTTATCCCCTATCATGTGCTGAGAGCATCCACTGTCTACAACCCACGAGGGAAAACTTTAAGAAACCCCCCCTTGGCAAAGGTGTAAAATCCTGGTGAATCTTGTACAATTCCCAATAAAAATATTAATTTTAGTGGCAATTTTTTTTCATTTTTCATGAAAGAAAAAGGTCCATTGGAAAATCTTTTCTAATTGCTAGAAGTCTGTGGAGGCGAAATACAAATTTTTTATTTAACCAGTAATATTTTTTCATTGGAAATCAAAATCTATTTTCAAACCAATAAAATATTTTGATTGGTGAATTAAACCTATTTTCAAACCAAAAATAATAATTTTGTTGGTGATTAATTTTTTTTTCAAACTAAAAAATAAAATTCATTGGCGAATTAAACCTATTTTCAAATGATTAAGAAAAAATAATTGGCGAATTAAACATAATATCAAACTAATAAAAAAATGCAGTGGTGAAGTGTGAGTATGTAACATTATAACCATGATCATTCAATGAATTGTTGATCTGGAAGGTTGTAGTTGCATTTTGGAAGTAAATCTTTGAAGCAGTAGACTTGCAAATTGAAAACTCTAGAATAACACTAGAATCGTTAGATTTTTTTTGGTTGGTAATAGGATTTTGTATTGCATGAAAATAAATATTACATCATTTGCTTCATTTTTTTCATTAACCATCCAAAAATCACCTACAACTATAACAATTTTTTCAAAAAAAAATCTTAGCATGCTTCATAATAGAAAAACTAACCCTACCCAACTAAAACTAGCTCCAAAATTATCTGTATCTACTTTACATATTTCAAAAATATTTTCAATTATTATTTTACCCTTCCTAGTACCTACTATTCACACTATACAACTGTAACAGGGTCCAACCCCCAACAAGCCAAAAATTTAGTACTAGTCTTGCGTTAATTCAGCAAAAACCCTACAAAAATGACAAATTCAACAAGTGCTACCCATATCATAACAAAATTTCCTTATTGCTTTTCCTTTCATCTTTCTCTTCCTCGCATTCCATCCTTTTTCTTTCATACACTTTTCCTCTGCTTTCACTCATGCTTCCATGGGCCCTTCCTCCACTTTCACATGTGCTATATTTGCTTCCACCTTCATTAGCTCTATAAAGAGATTCAAAGCTTGCTAGTTTAACCTTTCTTCTTCCCTTCATTGATTTTTAATCTCATCCTCTGGCCAACGCATGAAAGGGATGCATCCTTCTACGCCTTCTAGTTCCATATTTTCAAAGCCTTCCTGGATGTCCAAACCTTCACCTGGAACTGCCCATTCAAGTATTGATTCTAATCCTTCCAAGAAATATTTGTGAACAATCATCTCCATCACTTCTCTCACTGTGCTTGTCAATTCCCCCAAGTCCAAACCCCATGCTACAATCAAGGAGTATACATCCATGTTATTCCTATATCTATGCCTCATATTTCCAAAGGATTTCCCCAAAATCATCTGCACACTTTGTACCAACCTCCCATTAATGAATAAATACATCCCCATTAATCTTTGGTCAGAAGCTTCACCATAAAATGGGTTTAATTTCCTCCTCAAACGTAGAGTGATGTTGGCCTCCATTTGAAAACTATTGTAGATACACCACCACCACCACCACTCTTTTAGAATTTTTGTGTGCCTTCTTCTCTATGCCAAGCTCTATTATTAACTTTTCTAATCAAGGGCTGAGAGGTAATAATTTTCCACCACACATACCGATCTTATTTACCCATCGATCCTCCAGTCATGTCCACTTGCTCCAATTTTTTCGTGATCTTTACTTCATAAATGCACCGTCCTTGCCACCTTTCCTATCTTAATTCATCAAAGTCAAGGTTTTGGTGCTTTTCCTAACCTTAGTTGCAATTCTTTCTTCATAAATGCACTGTCAGACAGGTTTAAAATCTTCCTATGATCTTCACTTCATAAATGCACTTTCCTTGCCACCTTTCCAATCTTAATTCACTAAAGTCAAGGTTTTGGTGATTTTCCTAACCTTAGTTGTAAGTCTTTCTTCATCATCTTTTTATTTAGTGGGTTAGAGGTTTCAAAAACTTTGAAACTTTAGACTTTGGTTCTAAGGTTCCAAGTTTCAGTGGCCATGCAACATTATGGACCATGACCATTCAATGATTTTTTATGTACGACTATAGTTGCATTCTGGAAGTATATCTCTCAAGCACTAGATTTATGAATTGAAACCTCAAGAATTACACTAGAACCATTAGATGCAAACACATGGGGAGATCAAGGCTAATCATCATGGTAATAAACCCAATGGGTTAGATTTTGGCAATGAGCGATGGAAGAACTTAAGTGGCAGAAATATGCACGTGCAAATTTTTTTTTTTAAAAGAGGGACCACCTAGGAAGAATGTAGGACCAAGACTTAAAAATTTAAGAACATTTTACACAAAGGATGTAAAGGAAAATCAATATAACCACGACCATTCGATGAATTTTTGATGGATGGTTTTAGTTGCATTCCAAAATTAAATCTCTGAAGTAGTAGACTTGTGAATTGAAACCTCCAGAATAACACTAGAACTGTTAGATGTAGACACATGGTGAGATCAAGGCTCATTTCTCTCTTTTCAATGCCTCAACATATTACATTTCATTTAATTGAAATTCTCAATGTCTTGAACATCTGAAGTGATTGATTGGACAACTCATAGCTTTAATGAAATAAGATTTGTAATAATTTCATATCGTTTGAGTGGCACTAGTAGTGGTGACTGGAGTCTGAAAATTTTGATAGCTTGTCAGATTGAGGTACAATTTACATGTAGCCAGACGTGACAATCAAATTAAACATTTTAATTGTACATGTAAGGCTTAAGATACATGAATTGACTAAGTTGGTTTTTTGGTTTGCGTGAATTAGGCTAGTAACAACATTGTTGGCCCATAAATAGGGTTAGTGATAATGGATAGTATCATAAAGGTTTTCATTTTTTGGGGTTAATAAGGATTCAAGAAGAAGATGTTGTGGTATTATTGGGGATACTCTAAATTCTCCTACCTCTAGTTATGTAGTTACAGAGTCAAAGACCAATTTCCATGAAGTTCATCATGGGTGTAATTGGAAAGAAGTTGATTTGGTTCACTTGACTTCTCAGACAGGTTTTGAATTAGGATGAGGAGCTCTGATGGACATAAGTGTTATCCCAATGCATGGAGGTTTCAAGTAGAAGATGGGAGCAATTTTACTACCCCTCATCTTCTACATGACTCTAGTACTCAAAGGGGATAGGCACATTTTGTATCTTCACAGCTCCCATTTCCCTAGCATGGTTGGCCAGGCAAGTTCCTCGCATTCATTTTAGTGCCACATTTGTACTATATTCTCACTAGTAGAAGCTTTGGAATCATGAATTTAGTTTTAGTGTCACATTTGTATTGCATTGTCACTAGCAAAACCTTGGAAATTGGAATCAATTTGTAATCCATTTTCATAAGCAACAACTTGGAATAAATTGTGCCTATGTAGAGTAACTTATGTTATTTATACAAAATAGGAGCTTGCTTTCTCTACAACTACTCATCTTTAAAAAGATATGTAATAATGTGACATTGTAATTCAGTTGTAATAAAATAAATGGTTGTGTTGTGTTAATCTTTGTTATAAATTTATAGTAAAGAGTTATTTTCTGAGTTTAGTGTCTGAATCTATTCAAATCAATTATTTTTTCCTTTGAAAAATTAAGTATTATCTATTTATGAAATAATTGCATGCAGATTTAAAAGTAAAACATAAAGAAATACAAATGAAAAAAAAACCAATATAAACACTAAAAGTTGTCACTCTTGTTAGGGTTTACCAAAATATTATTGATTTATAATTTTTCGTTGACCTTCTCCCCTGATTCCTGATATCATTATTCATTTTATTAAGTCCTTTGCAATGTTAAGTTACCATCCCCTTGGCCTTGATGTCAATCCTAGCGCATTAAAGTTTAAAACAACTTTAAAACACATGTTTATTATTTATATCATAAGGGTATGTGCAGGATCATGATGGGCCAAAAAGTGGCAACATGATGGGTATGTGGCTGACAACTTTTTCTTTACCCAAAATTGATGAAATGAAAAGGGTTTTTAAAGGAGATTCTCAACTTTCCAGAAATATAAATTATGCTTTACTTTGAATTTAATAAGTAATTACTATTGATTTTCTATTCAAAATACAACTAAAGTCTTGATTGATAGGTTGATTGAAAAAAATCTATAGCTTTCAAACGGTATCACATTTTTTGAATCCAAAACATGCCTCACATTCTATGCTTCACATACTATAGGATTAAAAAAAGAAAAACTTAATTTCATGAATTTTTGACCAAGTTAAGGAGGTTAGACATATGAGTTTTTATATTTTTTAAAAGTTATAATAAAAAATTCATAATTAATTATTTACTTGGAAAAAAATTACAAAAAAATATGCATCACATCAGGACATGAGTTCTCTACTTATATCTAAAATATTATAAATAAATATTATCATTTTATTATGGTTAGGGTGGTTAGACAAACACCTACTTCTTATTTTTACCTAAAATTTAAGTACTACTGCATTGAAATTTCAAATTTTCACCAAATAATTTTTAAAAAACTAGTAGTTTAGAAACTACATTCAATTTTCTATAGATTCTATTCTTACATATTTTTGAAATAATATAGATAGCTTATTCAAATTTCTATGTCGAGTTTCCTAACTTTGATTTTTCTGAATTTTTGGCCACTTAAGGAACTATTTTTTCCATGATAATCCTGCACATACCCATAATTCATAAATTACTCAACCATTCAATGAAATTTTGATGTATGGTTGTAGTTGCATTCTATAATGAAATGTGCAGAGTGTTAGTCTTGCAAACTTAAGCCTTCAGAATTACCCTTTAACTGTTATATTTTCAATGATCAACAGTTTATAATTTGTTGCCAATGTTGGACTAAATGGCTAGTGAAACAAGATTTGTAATGATTTCATATCATTTGAACTTTGAGTGGCACTGACCATTTTGACAATTGATATCTTGTTAGCTTGAGGTACATTTTGCATATAGTGAGGCTGTCAGAGTCTAGATGTCAATCAAATTAAACATTTAAATAAATGTAAGGCTTTAGTTACACCAATCAATTAAAATTTAATTTGGATTTTTGGTTTGTGTGAATCACAATTATGAATCATGATTATACCTAACCTCACATGTGACACATTTGAGGTGTACACAAGGACCAGGTTGGTAGTGACACTACTGGCGACACTGTTGGCCCATAAATAAGGATAGTGAACACAACTGAAAATTGAAATCATTTGTTAAAGGCTAAAGGCTTTACTATTGAGTGCAATGTTCCAATTGTCATAAGGGTTTTCATTTTGTAGGGTTAATAAGGAATAGGATTCAGGAAGAAGATGATGTGGCATTATTGGGGATACTCTAAATTCTCCTACCTATAGTTATGTAGTTATAGAGTAAAAGACCAATTTCCTTCAAGTTCAAAATGGATGGAATTGGAAAGAAGTTGATTTGGTTCACCTGACTTCTTAGATAGGTTTTGAGCCAGGATGAGGAGATTTGATGGACATAAGTTTTCTCCTAGTGCATGGAAGTTGCACATAGAAGATGGAAGCAGTTTTACAACCCCTCACATTTTGCATGACTCTGATTTCCAAAGGGGAGAAGTACATTTTGTATCATCATAGCTCCCATTTCCCTGGTTTGATTAGCTTGCCTTTCCCCATGCATTTATTTTTAGGCACCATGGTTGATCCCGGAAGTCCCATGCATTTATTTTTAGAGCACATGGTTGATCCAAAAAGTACATTTATTTTCAAACACACATGTATTTGTATTTGTACTATGTAATAATATGACATTGTAATTCAGTTGAAATAAAAAAAAATGGTTGTGCTATTAATTTGACATTGTAATTCCTTTTATTAAGTCTTTTGCAACATTAAGTTTTATTGTGCTAAATTAATGGTTGTCTATTAATGTGACATTGTAATTCATTTTATTAAGTCCTTTGCAATGTTAAGTGTTACTGTGATTAGTGCTATTAATGGTTGTACTATTGATGTGACATTGTAATTCATTTTATAAAGGCCTTGATGTCAATTTGAGCACATTAATGGTTAAAAAAACTTTAAAACACATGTTTATTATTTATATCATAAATTACTCAACCATTCAATGAACATTTGATGTATGGTTGTAGACTCAAAATAAGGGAGAAAATCAAGCTTATTCGCTAGTCCTCTGAGTTTAATAACCATGTTGCGGAGTTCTAAATTTTCATAACTACTCGATTCCCCGACTTGGTTCACTTTGTTGAGTAACTTAAGTTCATGTATACGTAACCTTTGAGTTACAATGTGTGGATTTAGTTGGTGGGTTGGAGGTTCCAAAAAATTTGAAACTTCAAACTTTGTTTCTAAGGTTCCAAGTTTTAGCGACCACACAACATTATGGACATATCTTGCCTTTCAAAGGCTCCATCATCTGGCATCTCATTGAATGATATGTACGGGCTAAACTTGAGTTGTCTTTTAAAGAATTTCCAAAAGCATGTAGGTTTAAAGGCTATCATTGTGAGGAATAAAATTGAATGCCACATTTAAATGGTGTCCTATAAAAAAATAACTGTATAAGTGGGTGGCGAAGTTTTACTTAGACATTAGCCTGCATTCTCATTCTTTGCCAAGGTCAGTAATTCTCAAGTGCAAACATTCTTTTTACTCAGACATTTAGCCTGCATTCTCATTCTTTGCTAAGGCTAGTACTTCTCAAGTGCAAACATTCATTATCCACGAATTTTTGCTCATGCATAGCGAACGTTGGGTCGGTGTAATGGATACGATGCTTAGACCTTTTAAGTGATATGAATTATGGGCACTCCTGGAGAGGGATGACAAGTATGAGTTGGATATAAAACTCTTAGAAAGTGGGCTAGCTCATGCTAGAGGGTTTCTAGAAGCTATGTTGAGTGTGGACCTGATAAGTGCATGTGCGAGAAGGTACATTTTGTAAATGTGGGAAATTAAAGTCACAAACATGACTGTAATTGTAGAAATTTCTCCTAAAGTTGTTTCCCACGCATTGGGGATTCTAGAAAGGGAACTTGTAGAATACATGTTTGTCATAGTGGTAGGTGAATTTTTCAAAGCGAATAAGGACTGGTGTAAGAAATCCATGGCCAAAACTTGGTTGAAGTCTGAAAAGAAAGGTAGTTTGCAACTACCGAGTAAACTCAAAAGTTTGCATTTTAAGGGAGAAATTGTAGATGCTATTACTTTATTGCATTACATTGTTGGGAATGGACAAGATAAGTTATTTGAGGATTTGATGTGTTGGATTCTTTTGATAGTCTGTGATGAGAACATTTTCCTTGACTGGGCTAAAGTTATTTGCTTCTATTTGAATGAGCAATTAATTAATTTCCATAAGATTACTACTTTTTGTATGTGTTCTTGCTTGACGTACATTGTAGATAGTTAGAGGTCCTTTTGGCTTGGGTTGGAGCTGCAAGGAACCCCAACTTCTAATATGGTTATGTATAAACACTTTCCTCAGTTCACTAAACAATTTGGAATGGGAAATTTTTGTCATGTTAATGATTCATTTTTAATGGAGGCGATGAGGAAGCTAGATAGAAATCCAGAAATGCGCCTTTCCTCTGAATTGATTTCTCTTGTAGCAAAATTTAAGAGTTTTTATATCTAATTTGATAAGTTTTTCTATCTAAGAATAGGGGGTTTTGAGAAACCCCCATTTAAATTACCTCGGTATCTTGAAGATTTACTGATATTTCTGGAAGTTTGTTGACAAATGGCCATGGTTAATATTAAGTATACGAACATGGGGAAACAAGGGTATGTCTTCCCATTGGAGACCCCTTCTTTTATATGCAAAAAAAACCAAATGGCCAAGGAAGCTGAAGGAATTCTCAAGGAATATAACCTCCAAAATCTATCTATGAGAGCTAATTTTGACCATAAGGGTTTTGTGAAGTAGAATCTCTATGGAGGGAGCTTATATCAGCATCACCCATCTATCAAATATTTCTAGGAAGATTGTGTCGATGAGAATAAAGTTTTGAGAAGAGATTATATGAGGCTAATGCTAAAATAGATATAGGCTTTTGGTCTATCATTTCACATTCTTGAAAATGTAGCTGAGGATTCAACAATCATAGATCCTTCATATGAAAAATCGCCTGATAAATCCCACCCTAGGGTTGATTAGGGCCAAAGTGAAATTTTAGATATGATGGTGCATGTTGCCCCAATGCTTAAAAGAACCCAGGACTAGTTGGATGCGAAATGGCAAAAAGTTGTTGGTCTTGGTCAGGAGTCTAAGTCATCATAGAAGAATGAATAGGGTCTATGCAAGCATTTGGTGCAAGTGTATTATTGGGGAAACCCTCTGTTAAGTCCTCTAGTGAAAATTCTTAGTCAGGAGGTGATGGTGATAGGACAAAAGAAACATTCAATTTGAAGAGCATCTATGAACAAGACAGTGTGCTTTCTCCTACCCCTAAGAAGAAGACCAATCAATAAAAACTTGTGGCTATAGATTCTAAAGCTATCTTTCAATAGATCGCTGAAGATAATATCTTTTCTCCTCTATCTAAATTTCCCTCTTCTCCACTTGATAATCCACCTTTCACTCCTAGTGCTCCTAAAGAAACTATTAGTGGAAATGAAGATTCTGGTATGGTAGTAGCCTCCCTAGGATGGCTAAAAAAAGTAGTGGAGAAGAAGAGAAAGCATATTACTACAATGAAATTTGGAGTGGATATAGTTTCAAAGTTACTTCAAAGCTCTTCAAAACATAAGAAATACAGGAGGATGTCAAGGATGGTGACTAATACTACTTCTAGAAATCAAATGTTAGAAATTGTTGACCCTATGAAGGATTTAAATGAAGATGAATAACAAAGGTAGACTAAAAAGTCACACATGTTGATATGGGGCCTCCAACACTGGAAGGTGATGTGTACCATGCCAATTATTCAGTCAATACCTTGATTAAAAGAGCAAAAGAACAGAGGAAAGAAAATATAAAACTGCAATCTCAAGTCCTCGATTTGAGTAACTTTATTTCTTCCATGGCCACTCCATCTGATGAAGCCTCAAGTTCTTAGGTAGATGGTGTTGATGTGCTCACCATAGAGAAAATTAAAATGAATTTGAGCTATTCCAGAGCTACTTGTGAGGAGATTGATAAAATATCTCAAGAGGCTATCTTATTTCTAAATAAATTTGTGCTCTTTTACACTCGATTTGTTAACAAGAGGGAGGAGTTAGTAACATAAATTCAGTACGTCAGAAAAGATCAAACTAGTCTCTATGTGCTCTCTTAGGAAATGACAGAACTAAACTATATGGATCTGGAGATATTAATTGGTGAGAAAATTGTGAATAATCCTAAGGAGCTAGACTCTTCCTGGTCCAATTCATTGGAATGAAAATTAAGTATGTATAATAATTTGGTTAAGGAAATTAATAACGTACTTGAACAATATTATGAAATGTTGGTGGAAATTAAAGAAGATTGTAATATTATAGGAGTGGAAATTATTGATGAGTTTGATGAAAGGATTCTAGATATAAGAGAGATCTATCCGAAGTTTAGAGAGATATTCAGTAAATAAATAATTGATCCTGCTATAGTGACATGGGAGTTCCTCTCAAAATTCAGTGCAATGCAGATCCACTTGAAGAATTATAAATATAGAGAAGAGAAAAGATCTCAAATGTTGGTTGATTCTAAAAATGCTTAGGGAAAATGGAGAACTAGGTTACAAATTACTACAATGCTAGGGAGCAAGGACATTATTGCAATTGTCACCAAGTACCAAGAATATAGGCAAAGAGTAAAGGCATAGGAGGCATTACTGAAGGAGGAGGAGGCAAAAATAATTGAAAGCAAAGGAGTAGGTGTTGGGAGTGGGACCACCATTTAGTTTTTAGTTTTTATGTTATTTTCTTTAATTTGGCTCTCTTGATACTTCAAATAATTTTTATTTTAATTTCTAAAGTAGTTTTCTTCAAGAAACCATTATCAAGACAAAAAAAAACTCTGCTACTTTTATTGCTTTTCTATTATTTCAATATAGAAAGAGAGCGGTGAATTTCATGCATGTGTAATCTTTGAGTTATGGTGTGTACTGTGTGGATTTATTGTGCTTTTGTTGAGTAGTTTTCCAGTGGATTGTCTATTATTGGTGTGTGTATGAAAAATAGATGCGTAAATGAATTGAAACAAATATTCAAACACACCAATAGGACATTATAACAAAACATAATATAAAAGGAAAAGAGAAGCAAACTCAGTATCCTGCTTCCATTGTCATCCTATCGTCCTTTATCTTTAGTGTTTTTGTCGATTCCAACTTTGTGTTCTCAGATTATAGGCTAGGCTCAACAAATTGTCTTCCTAAAGAACAAGATTTTGATATGATGTATGATGCAAGATTAAGCCATGATAATGATTTGAGCTAAGAAACTTGAAATAAACATGATGCTATGAGATTAAAGTGCTAAATGAACTAAATGCATAAACTCTAATTAATTGCCTATTACCAATGCTTGGATTCACACAGGTATTTATAGAGTTTTTCGATTGATTTTGATTGGCTATCTCGATTAACGGTTGTGATAATTCCTGGCAGATCGGATGGTTGAAGAAAGATGAAACTGAAGGAGAAAATAGAAGAAACCTAAAACAAGATTTTTCTATTTTTATTATGAAAGAGGAAAAAGAAGAGAAGATAAGAAATCATCTTTCTTTAAAAGAATAAAAGAAAGATTTAAAGCTGATAAATAATTAATTAAAAAAATCAATTATTTATTTGTGGAGGACATTCAGCTTTTCTTAATTAAATAAAATATTTAATTAAGCTTTTAAAAGCAGAAGAAAGCTTGTGATAAGAAGAGAGCTTTAATCATGTTTTATTGAAAAAAGCAGAATATCTCATAATTAAATAAAATATTTAATTATGATATGAGAAGATTGCACAATTAGGTAAAATACCTAATTTTGATTTAGAAAGAAAGCATAAGATATTTTTAATTAAATAAGATTTATTTAATTAAATCACTTTTATGAAATTAATTAAATGAAACTTTTAATTAATTAGAAGAAGAAAATTAAATAGAAGAAAAGGAGGTATTTAAATTTAATTAAATCAAACGATTTAATTTAAATTCAAACAAATGATAATTAATTTAAATAAATAAAATGTATTTATTTAATTAATTAAGTGGACTTATGGAAATAATTAAATAAAATAAATTTATTTAATTATGAAAGAAGAATAAGATGAATGAACAATATAATTAAATTAATTAAATTTAATCATATGTAGAGGTTTTTAGAAAAATTAATTAAATAATAAATATTTAATTAATTGCCAAGATTATAGACGTGACCATTTTTATGCGTATACATTTTTCCCCTCTTTGAAGTGATGTGTGAAACGCATTGCTTCAAAGAAAAATAAAAATTTTGCCCCTGATATGTTTCTGATTTTTTTTTATTGTCGATGATGCCCCCTCGGGAGGTGAATCACGGAAGAAGAAATTGATAAGGATATGCGAACAGTGATTTAGCTCCCGATAGATGATGTGTCTGATGCCCCAGTGAAAAAGAGGATGAAAAAATGGAAAATGCCATTAATGCCCATCCTAAAAAGACCCTTATAAGGTAAAAGGGGTAAAATGAAGTGTCATTTTCACCCTGCTGCTACAGTAAAATTTGAGCTCTAAGAGTGACTTGGCGAGATGGTGATCCCCGTGCACAGACATAGGTTCGAGCGAGCACGATGATATCAGAGACCAGCGGTGTATGAACCACCGGTGAGTGATTCGAACCATCTATGTTGTCAATTTTTTGCATTTTAGATCGAATTTGGATTGTTTTTAAATCAGATTACAATTTTTCTACACGTTTTAGCGCATCTAGCAATAGTTTTAGTGCATTCGACAAATCCTTTAGCACATCTAGGAAATTTCGTAGCGCATCTAGGGATAGGGTAAAAAATGATCCTCTAGCGCATCTGATAGATAGAGTTGCACATCTAGGGCGAAATCCGTTAGGTAGGTTCCTTAGCGCATCTAGGGCACAGAACTGCGCATCTAGGGTTTAGTCCAAAAATGATAGAGTTGCGCACCTGGGAGATAGAGTAGCGCATCTGAGATACAGAGTAGTGCATACGGAGTTTTAGCGCATCTAGGAAACAGTGTAGCACAATTGAGAAAAACTTTAGCGCATATGGGTTTTTAGCACATATGGCCGACAGAATTGTGCATTTAGGAAATTTTCCCCAGAATGCTTGTGTGATGAAAAATGATGATTAAAGTTTCTTCCTTAGTCAATAGATAGATAAATTGTAGGACCATCATGCTGATAAGATAGAAAATCTGGTAGAGAAGTGATAACGTTGCCTTCAAAATAGAAAACAAAGAGTAAATAGCTGATAACTTTGTGATGAATGACAAAGAGTAAAATGATTGATTGAGTGATGTGAGTTTGATAACTTTGCTTCTCGCGATTGAAAAACAAAGAGTAGATGTGTGATAAATTTGCATTCTGCAATAGAAAACAAAATAGTAAAAATGGAGATAAAAATTTGCATTCATGATTGAAATACAAATAGAAAATGATATGTGTGTTGATAAATTTGCTTTCCTGAAAAGAAAAAACAAATAGTAAATGATGATAGAGTAGATTGATTGGACCTGCTAATAGATTGATGTAGCTCCTGATATGGGTCATTGATATGTTATGTTGGGTAGATAGATCATGTGATATGGGTCTGATTTGATGTATTTGTTGTGATGGTCGAACAAAATAGGAGGCTTTCAAAAGCCTCCAGATCAGAGAGCGGTTCCCACCATGTTGGGAGTGGATAGGAGAGCTGACTCCTGTAGAGTTACAGGTGATAGCAGACTGTGGATTGGGACCATTGTTGACCATGCCGCGAGGCATTCGGGCCAACAGGGGGCTATTGAGAGCCTTGGCCGAGAGATGGCATTCAGAGCATAACACCTTCCACCTGTCGATGGGTGAGATGAGTGTGACGCCAAAGGATGTGTATCAGATTCTGGGGATTCCGGTTGTTGGTGCCCTTATGGTTTATGACCACAAGGAGATTGGTGGGACCGAGGCGTTGCAGTGGATATGTGGCGATCCCAGTATATATGGTTACTAGATAGATTGGGATGATTTAAGTAGGTATCCTACTCTGGTAGCGGTGTTGGCTGCATTTGTCGGAGGTTTCCTTGGACCGGACCATCGGTCCAAGGGATTCACCGTGGGTTGGGGGAGGATGCTAGAGTGGATGATCACTCAGCCACAGAGATTTGCTTGGGGTAGCTATGTCCTAGCGGACATGTACCATGATCTACATCAGATTGTTTACAGAGGATCGACGAGCCTGGCGAGTGGAGTTACATTGTTACAGATCTGGGCGTGGGAGCACATTGTTGTCACAAGACCACTTTGCACTAGAGCGAGACCAGCAGGGAGGCCGTATGTGTATGCATATTTTGGCGCAGTTGTCCAGCAGAGGCTGGGCAAGGTAGAGTACTGGTGGCGAGTTTTGGATGATGTTGATGCGGTGATATGGAGGCCCTACACAGACTACGAGGCATGGGCGACCGATCACCTAGAGATGCCTTTTGTTTGCCGACCACGATATCTGATAGGGCGGACGCCCTTTATTATTGAGAGGTTTCTGGCACTACGTGTTCTGAGGCAGTTTGGATTCACTCAGGGGATGCCCCAGGGCGTTGCTCATTATGGGCGGCACAAGGGGGATGTAGGATGGGGGCCATGCATTCCATACCAGGCAGTGTATACAGAGTACTCCTCATTACAGCCCGAGGTATGGGCGGACAGGCCAGAGGTATTGGATGCAGGGATGACAGATGATTATGCCCAGTATTTTCATACACATCCGTTTCCATGGTTCACAGTGCTAGATGAGGCACGGGTGATCAGAGTAGCACCACAGCCAGGAGCAGGGATACAAGGAGGTGTGGCCGGTGGGGAGCAGGCGAGGGGAGCAGGCTATGGGTGGAGGAGAGGAGGAGGAGGGAGAGGAGAGTGAGGAGAGTGGAGATGGGGAGGAGGAGGATAGCGTAGACGACAGAGATGATGGAGATGATGGGGATGAGGAGAGGCAACAGAGACTAGATAACCTAGGTAGAGTACCGATTCCTCGACGGACCAGATCCGGGGGTAGGCCTCAGACAGTGATTAGGGTGACATCCTCGTCTCAGCAGGCACAGATAGATGCTTTGCAAGGTTAGGTGCAGACCTTTCAGGGGCAGCAGGAACAGCTACAGAGTCAGTTAGCGTAGGCTCAGAGCATGATAGTGCAGTTACAGGCACAGCTTGCACAGGCGCAGACACAGGCATAAGCACAGGCACAGGCACAGGTATAGGCACAGGCACAGGCACAGGTACCTGCCCCAGATTCCCAGGTGTCACAGTTGATAGCAGAGAGGGATGCCCTTAGACGGCGAGCACTGGAGGCTGAGAGTGTGGCACAGAGGCTGATGGGTACCGTAGAGAGTACCTCCTTATGAGAGGCCATTGCAGAGGGGTTCGAGGCTGCCAGGGAGGCCGAGTACTATAGAGTTCGATATGAGGAGTTATGTCATCCTGAGTGGCGAGAGCCATATCCCAGATCGCACAGCAGGACCAGGACCCGATCATGGACGTCGACACATGGTAGAGAGGTTACAGGGCCTCGACGGGATCCTGATGCTGGGACCAGTGGCAGGCCACCTCCTTCCGAACCAGCTCCTTCAGGGGCATCCACTAGTTAGCTATTTTGGGGCTGATTCATTATGTATATTGATTTTTGATCATGTCTTATGTATGATGTTCTGACCTTGTTAGCTTCATTGGACATTTGGACATTTGTATTATTTTGATGAGCGATGATATGTAGTGGCGATGTTTCTGATGATGATATGTTCATGTGTTTGTGATATGAGATGGATATTACTTGTATGTATGTATGATATGAGATGGATTTTGATATGCTTTTTGCTATATTTGCGGACTAATCATTATGATGCAGGATGGTGTAGTAATTATGATGTGAATTCAATGATTTTGTGATGATGTATGTATATATGTGAGATGTTAATTTATTTTTGAATTTTGCAATGTATGCAATGCATCGTGACATGATAGATAATGAATGTGGTATGAATAATGATGAAAAGATAAATGATATGTAAAATGGTAATATGATGATAATGAAATGATGATAAAATGATAAATGTGAATGGTAATGAAATGGTATGAGATGATAAAATGATAAATGAATGATAAAATGATAAATGATAATGGTAGTGAAATGATATGCGATGATAAAATGATTAAATGATGAAATGATAAATGGTAAAATGATAAATGATATGGTAATGAAATGATATGCGATGATAAAATGATAAAATGATGAAATGATAAATGGTAAAATGATAAATGATAATGGTAATGAAATGATATGCGATGATAAAATGATAAAATGATGAAAATGATAATGATACAATGATAATGATATATGAGAAGGATGATGATAATGAGAATGATAATGAATAATAAATGATATGGGAATGATAAAGATAAATATGATAAAATGAATGATAAAATGATAAATGAACCATGAATGGATGCAATGAATCAAATGTCCAAATGTCCTCCACAAAGACTCAAAACTATAGGACAACCGTTAATGCGTTCATTCAGCCTTGCAAAATACTGATGTGAATCCAATATGCAGATATATGCAATGATCTAATGAATATGCAACTATATGAAACTAACCAGTTTGTTGAGCCTGTTAGAAGCCTTCTTGAATCATCATAGAACGGTTTAAAATGTTGGAAGTATGTACAAGCATCAAAGGGAAATTAGCGCCAATGATGACCAGAGTACAACTTTCATGAATTTTGATATAGCAAGCGAACACAAGCATTGAGGTATAATTGAACCAAGATGACCCGAGCATTTCTTGCATAAACATACAAAGATTAACTACCTTTTTGATGCAAATGTGGAACTATCATTGATGATATTGCTTTGGTGATCATGTTCTGTGACATATTTGCATCAGATTGATTGTTAACCTCCAGACAGCAGACAAAAAAAAATCATTCTCGTTCCTTGCTACTCTAGTTCAGTACATCATTGAGTGTGCTCCAGAGTAATGATATCGAAAAGCAAACAACTTTTGGTCAAACATGTAATACTATTATTTCATACATTATTCAGATATTTGGATCATCCGATAGACAATGATATGATATCTTGCTGAAAAGTGTGTCATGATCGGATAAAGTTGTTGTATGAGTTTGTTGTTTGTTTGCATGATCAGATCCTATGTCATGGTCTAGCTATTTTGGTATGCGCTAAAAGTTAAGTGCCCCCAGTTGAGTTTTGCCCCGTTGATTGACACAACTTGCGGAAAGCAATATGTACAAACGATCAAGCCATGGTATGACATTTTAACACTCTGGGCAAATGGCTGTAGGATGATGCAATTTATGACCCTAAGATGCAAAAAAAAAGAGGTGCGGAAAAAGGAAAAGCTGAAAAGGAAAAGTGCGAAACGGGAACTAATAAATGGAGAGGTACAGATAGTGTCTGTTTTCCAGATTTTCATTATCCGTGTTTATTGCATTTTTCTGATTTCTTTTTGATTTTTTTGTATTTTTCTATCAATAGACTGTCTGTTTGCCAGGTTTTCACCCTATGACATTGTTTTGATTTTTTTGTATTTCTTCAGGACTTTTTCTGCTGTTTTTGGATTTCTTCAGGACTTTTTCTGCTGTTTTTTGATTTCTTCAAGACTTTTTCTGCTGTTTTTGGATTTCTTCAGGACTTTATCTGCTGTTTTGGGAATTCTTCAGGACTTTTTCTGCTGTTTTTAGATTTCTTCAGGACTTTTTCTGCTGTTTTTGGATTTCTTCAGGACTTTTTCTACTGTTTTTGGATTTCTTCAGGACTTTTTCTGCTATTTTTGGATTTCTTCAGGACTTTTTCTGCTGTTTTTGGATTTCTTCAGGACTTTTTCTGACTTAAACATAATATTTCTTAAGATGTATACTGTTGATGGGTCCATCAAATAGGTCTCCTTCTGGTGTTGATAACTTGTATGCTCCTGAACCGTAGACTGCAATAACCACATAAGGGCCTAACCAATTTGGTTCGAATTTTCCTTTCTTTTCTTTGTCTTGTTGATTGCGCGGGTTCTCTTTCAGAACTAGATCACCCACCTGAAAGGTACATGGCTTTACTTTGTGATTATAGCTACGAGACATCATCTGTTGGTACGCTTTCAAATGGTCTGCTGCTCTCTGTCTCTTTTCATCTAAAAGTTCTAACTCTTGGAGTCGGGAAACTCTGTATTCCTCATCTGTTATGAGACCTTTCAATGATACTCTTAATGAAGGTATCTCTACTTCTAAAGGCAATATGGCTTCTGCTCCATAGACGAGAGCAAAAGGTGTTGCTCTTGTCAGCATTTGGACACTAGTTCTGTAAGCCCACAAGGCGGGATTAAGTTTAACATGCCAATCCTTCCCTGAGTCATTGACAGTCTTCTTCAAGATCTTTAGTATAGTCTTGTTTGAGGCCTCTGCTTGGCCATTCCCTTGAGGATAGTAAGGCGTGGAATATCTGTGTTGAATATGGAATCTTTCACAAAGTTCATCAACATCCTAATTTTTGAAAGGTCGACCATTATCTGTAATAATGGCATTAGGAATACCATATCGACAAATATTGTAGTTGAGTATGAAGGATGAGATTTATTTTCTAGTGACTTTAGAGAGAGGTACTGCCTCAATCCACTTAGTGAAATATTCTGTCGCTGTGATAATGAATTTATGCCCATTTGAAGAGGAAGGATGAATTTTTCCCACGAGATCTAACCCCCATTGAGAGAATGGCCAGGTGGGTGTAAACGAATGAAGTTCTTGTGCAGGAGCATGAATAAGATTCCCATGAATCTGACATTTTGAGCATGTTTTAACAAAAGTGAATGATTCCCTTTCCATTGTAGGCCAGTAGTAACCCATTCTAATCAATTTCTTGGATAAGGTTAGTCCACTCGAATGAGTACCACAAATGCCCCCATGAACTTCTTGTAAAGCTTTGTCGGATTCGTCACGTTCAAGACATTGAAGTAGAGTACCATCAAGACCACGGCGATAAAGGGTATCAGCAATAAGGGTATATCGAGAGGATTGTCGGATAAAGTTACATTTTTGGTTGCGGGATAAGTCAGGTGGTAAAGTATCATCTTTTAGGTAGGCATAAATCTTACCATACCAAGGTGAATTGGATCCTACCAAGTGACAGATAATTTGGCTTTCAGGTGTGTTATAGGCAGGTGTAAATAATTGTTCCACCAGAAATTCATAGCGAGTCTATTTTTCTGGGAGTTGTACCAATGAGGCGATCGTAGCCATAGCATCAACTGCTTTGTTGTCACTCCTTGGAATTTGTGTGAACTGAATGTTTACAAAGTACTTTTTGAAGTCATCAACCATCTTCTTGTATGGTAACAACTTGTCATCCTTAGTCTGATAATCATCATTGATTTGGTTAATGACTGACTGTGAGTCACCATAAACTTGTAGCTCGGTAATCCTCCATTCCACTGCTATCTTTAATCCAGTGATTAGTGCTTCATATTTGGCTATGTTATTGGTGCATGGAAAAATTAGCCTATATGACCGAGGAATGGTATGTCCTTGAGGGGTGACAAAGAGAATGCCTACCCCCGATCCATGTTGAGTGAAAGAACCATCAAAGTATAAGGACCATAACTGCTTAGAGTCTGTCGTGAAAACATCAGCGTCTGGGAACTCAATGTGTAAGGGGTGCTCAGTTTGTAGAGGAGCATCTACTAGTTGACTGCAATAACTTGTCCTTTGATTGCTTTGCGATCAACATAGTGGATGTCAAACTCACTCAAAATCATGACCCATTTTGCTAACCTTCCAATTAGTGATGCTTTACTTAGTAGGTATTTGAGTGGATCAATTTTTGAAACTAGATTGATTGTATGAGTTAGCATGTAATGTCGGAAGTTCTGTGAAGCAAAGACTACTACTAAACAAGCCTTCTCAATAAAAGTGTAGTTAAGCTCATGACTTTTCAGTGTTCTGCTAATGTAATAGATTGCACATTCTTTCCCTTCATGATCTTCTTGTGCTAATAATGCTCCCAAGGATGTCTCGATTGCAGCAATATACAGGATCAATGGTTTGTCTGGATTTGGTGGTACGAGAACTGGTGGGTTCATCAGGTACTACTTGATTTGTTGAAATGCCATTTCACATTTGTCATCCCATCTAAAAGGAACATTCTTATGTAGGAGATGTGTAAACGGTAGACTTTTGTCAGCCAATTGTGCAATGAATCTTCTGATGGACTGAAGTCGCCCTTGTAATGATCTCAATTGACTAATATTCTTTGGAGGAGGCATCTTCATGATTGCTTGAACTTTAGCAGGATCTACTTCAATTCCCTTTTCTGAAACAATATATCCTAATAGCTTCCCGGATGTGACCCCAAAAACACATTTCTTAGGGTTTAGGCGAACTTTGAATTTTTCCAATCTGGTAAATATTTTTGACAGTATCTCCAAGTGTCCTTCTCTGGTGTATGATTTTTCCAATATGTCATCTACATAATCTTCCATGAATGTGTGCATCATGTCATGAAAGATCGTAGTCATAGCTCTTTGATAAGTAGCTCCAGCATTCTTTAAGCCGAAAAGCATGACATTCCAACAATATGTTCCCCATGGACAAGTGAAAGCTATTTTCTCTTGGTCTTCTGGTGCAATCTTGATTTGGTTGTAACCAGAGAAACCATCCATTAATGAATACATGGCATGGCCAACTGTCAATTCAACTATAGTGTCGATGCTCGGAAGCGGAAAGTCATCCTTTGGGCAAGCTTTGTTAAGATCTCTAAAATCAGTGCATACTCTTACACGTTTGTCTGGTTTTGCTACTAGTACAATATTGGAGATCCATTCTGCATAGGCAATTGATCTTATAAATCCTGCATCGAGGAGCTTCTTGAGTTCTTCCTTAACCAGTAGTGTTACATGAGGATTCATCTTTCTGAGCTTTTGTTTTACTGGTTTAACTCCTAGTTTGATAGACAAATGATGCATAATGAGATCAAGATCAAGGCCTGGCATATCTGCATATGACCAAGCAAAATTAACTTGATTTTCTTTGAGAAAGTTCATGAACTCTGGGATTTCTTTTTCTGTCATTGATTCAGCTAGCTGCAAAATCCTTGGATTATCTGTAGTTGCAATATTGATTTCCTTTGTAGGATCAATCAAGATGGGCGATCACTCATGATAGTGCTCCGGGAGAGTTTCAAGAGTCCCATCAGGTGGTGCCTTAAAAAGGTTTTCACCCTTTGATACGCTCTTTATTTTATCTTTTGTTTGATCTAGTACTGCGAGTTTTTGGTTTTCACCACTAGATCATTTTTCTTTATTTTCATTTTTGTAGCTAGGAGACTTGACACTCTCCTGATTAAAGACTTCATACCAAAAATTGCCAGTGGAACAATCATTTACATCATCGGCGGAAAGGAAATTTATGATAGCTTCGTCATTTGGAAAAATAGGTATATCAATAGGTTCGGTTAGATCCCAGTCAATGAGATGAGGGTGGATTAATGGTAGCACGTCATCTGGTCATGTGAAATCGGCGATGGTTAGGGTCAAGACAGAGTTATCGGTAGGATCTAAGGTATGAGGTAGGTCAATGATGGTACTATTCTCCTGATAGTCTTGTTCGTTAAAATCTGACTCAATATCACTAGACTCATAGTTGCGTTGTGGTTCAGATTCTTGTGGTTGGGATCCTGAACCTTATCCTTTGACTAAAGTGGGCATATACTTGTGTATGACATCTACCTCTTTGTCCCTCCAAAATTCATCATTGTGGATGGTATCCCATTCATATTTAGCAAAATTGGTATTAGAATTATTTTCTATGAAATTCAGGACTGATACCAAACATGTTGCTTTCTTATCGGAACCTTCTTGTAGTGTAAAAACATTACCTTGTGATTGTTTAGATTGGGTAGCATCATAGCCTATTCCAGTTTTATCATATGCAGCAAGCCCTGGGAGGTGGATAGGCTCAACTACGCCTTCTTTTATTTTTCCAAGAGGACCATTGTCATATCCCATCTTTTGCATGATGGAATATCCTTTCCCATATTGATCTGTTGGTAAGGTGACATTTAGAACCGCTTCCTCTTCATCCTTATAGAGCCAATCCAGAATTGTTGTATCCTCAGGATCTCCCATGGGAAACTTTTCTTTGATAAATTGTCCATTGAACTTGGTAGTGGGCTCTGTTTGTACTTGTGCCGATGTTGATGACGCTGATATCTGTTGTGGTGTAATAGAAGGTTTTCCATGCGATCGAGGAGATGTAGGTAGATTAGCAAGACAAAAGGAATATTCCCCAACTCCACTTTCCTTGAACTACAGTTTCTTGTCAAAGCTTTTAGCTAATTGACTGATTTGTGTATCATGCTTAGGAGAAGTATTAGCAAGTGCTTCTCGATTATTTGGAACCAAAGTATCCTGATGAGCTTTGACATTGGCACAAGTTTGGGTGTTTGAATTATCAGCTGGTATAGTGATTTCCTATCCATCATATGGAAACTTAAGACATTGATGGTAAGTGGATAGAACAGCTTGCATTTCATGGATCCAAGGACAACCTAACAAGATATTGTATGCAAGATCTCGATCTAAAACTTGACAAAAGGTATTTTTCATAACAGGTCCCACTCTTATTGGTAGCATGATTAGACCTTTGGACGTCCTTTCCTCATCATCATAGGCTTTTATAGTAATCTTCCTTCTAGGATCAATGAAGTCTTATGCAAATCCTAATGCTTGAACCACCTTTAAGGTACATATATTTAGACCAGCCCCTCCATCTATTAGAACACATTTAACACAGAACTTATGGATCATGACCTCTAAGTATAAAGATGAATTGTGGGGATGAGTCATGGAAACATCGTCTTTGTCTGAAAATGAGAGACATGTAGGTGAGGAAAAATGTCCTACCATGGCTTGAAATCGGTTCACATCCAAATCCGTGGATACAGTCGTCTCAAAAAGGGCTTTGTCTAAAATTTCCTTGTGTGCAGGGGAAATCTTCAGGAGTTCTAAAATGGAGATTTGAGCCAGAGTTTTTTGAAGTTGGTTAACTAAGTCATATCGATGTTGAGGGAAGGTCTCAGTGGATTTTGAAAAGGTACCCTTTAAGATAACTTTAGATTGGGCTCTCGTTGTGACATTCACTTGTCCATTGTCTACTTTCTCTTTCATTTTTATAACATTGACTCGCTCATCATCTGTATAGAGGTGACGGATTACATTGTAATCAATTTGGTTCACATTTTTGTCAGAAAACTCTCCCTTTTGATAATTTGGTAGAGGATTGTGAAATGCTTGGTGATCTTCATTGGATTTCTGTTGTCCTTCTACTGTGATAATGCCCTTGTCAATTAGATCTTGAATAGCATGTTTCAAACCTTGATAGTTGTTTGTATGATGACCTCTGCACCTATGGTAGTCACAAAAATAGGCCTCATTCCATGATGGAGGTTTTACACTAGGTTCATAATTGCGTTGTGGAGGTAACATAAGGACATTCTTTTCCATAACCTCTTTGAAAGCAGATTCTAAGGATTGTCCTAGTGGAGTGAAAGTTCTTCTATTGGAGAAGAATGGAAAGCGTTGTGGTTTCGTGTTTGAGGTATTCCCTAAAGTGTTGTTGTTGTTTCCCCGGTAGTTTTGGTTGTTGGCAGTCCCCTGATTGTTGTTCGTTGAAGGGGGATGATTGTTTCCTAGATTCGTGACTGAATTGACATTGTTGTAATTATTGTTACGAGGAGTGATCAGCACAAATGGCCTAGTCGTGATATGATTTGCATCTACAACACCTTCATTTACAACGTTCTTGTTGCGGGTCCAAAATTTAGACTTGTCTTGATTGTTGTAATGGTTAGATGAGCTAGGGTTGTCCCTATCAAGTTTTATTGTCCCTCTTTTGACCAAAGCACTTTTGATGGTGATGGCATCCTCAATCAATTTCTCAAAGGAAGGTGGACAATGTAGATTTAAATGATAGCTCATTTCTGAGTTGAGGCTATTGATGAAAGTAACCATTTTCTCCTTTTCAGGAACATGTCGTGGGTACCTAGTGAACATTCTCCTCCATCTTTGAAGAAAGGTAGTGAAAGATTCACCGGGTTTTTGCGCAACTTTGCAAAGATCAATCATGGTGATTTGGTGTTGAATGTTGTAGGCGTATTGTGTTATGAACAAATTGATCAATTCCTCAAATGTTCGAACAGGAGGTGTAATCTTAGATAATCTTAGATAACCATTCCATAAAGTGTGGAAGGCTTCACACCAACTGGTGCTGGACTAGCAGATAGAAGGTTTTTGGCTTTCTAAACAATGGTTTTTAGTTTGGGACCCCCGTTCGAGTGGCCATACATGGGGCAAGAGATTAATCACCATTAAGGTGGCACTCCAGCCTGAAGAGGTTAAGCTCAACAGGGTTTAAGGGAGTACAAATCCGTCCGTATGACACATCCGCACAAGCAACCTTAGGTTTTCCCTTAAGATTTACATTTATATACCGGTTGGGGGTAGCTTGGCCTTAGCTCCGTTGCCGGTTTGAGTCGCGTTGGGGTGATGAATTGAAACAAATATTCAAACACACCAATAGGACATTATAACAAAACAGAATATAAAAGGAAAAGAGACGCAAACTCAGTATCCTGCTTCCATTTTCGTCCTATCGTCCTCTATCTTTAGTGTTTTTGTCGATTCCAGCTTTGTGTTCTTAGATTATAGGCTAGGCTCAACAAACTGTCTTCCTAAAGAACGAGATTTTGATATGATGTATGATGCAAGATTAAGCCATGATAATGATTTGAGCTAAGAAACTTGAAATAAACATGATGCTATGAGATTAAAGTGCTAAATGAACTAAATGCATAAACTCTAATTAATTGCTATTACCAATGCTTGGATTCACACAGGTATTTATAGAGTTTTTCGATTGATTTTGATTGGCTGTCTCGATTAACGGTTGTGATAATTCCTGGCAGATCGGACGGTTGAAGAAAGATGAAACTGAAGGAGAAAATAGAAGAAACCTAAAACCAGATTTTTCTATTTTTATTATGAAAGAGGAAAAAGAAGAGAAGATAAGAAATCATCTTTCTTTAAAAGAATAAAAGAAAGATTTAAAGCTGATAAATAATTAATTAAAAAAATCAATTATTTATTTGTGGAGGACATTCAGCTTTTCTTAATTAAATAAAATATTTAATTAAGCTTTTAAAAGCAGAAGAAAGCTTGTGATAAGAAGAGAGCTTTAATCATGTTTTATTGAAAAAAGCAGAATATCTCATAATTAAATAAAATATTTAATTATGATATGAGAAGATTGCACAATTAGGTAAAATACCTAATTTTGATTTAGAAAGAAAGCATAAGATATTTTTAATTAAATAAGATTTATTTAATTAAATCACTTTTATGAAATTAATTAAATGAAACTTTTAATTAATTAGAAGAAGAAAATTAAATAGAAGAAAAGGAGGTATTTAAATTTAATTAAATCAAATGATTTAATTTAAATTCAAACAAATGATAATTAATTTAAATAAATAAAATGTATTTATTTAATTAATTAAGAGGACTTATGGAAATAATTAAATAAAATAAATTTATTTAATTATGAAAGAAGAATAAGATGAATGAACAATATAATTAAATTAATTAAATTTAATCATATGTAGAGGTTTTTAGAAAAATTAATTAAATAATAAATATTTAATTAATTGCCAGGATTATAGACGTGACCATTTTTATGCGTATACAATTGGAATGATAGTTTTTTGGTTAGTTTCATTGTTGTGGAATGTTTATTTGTGAATAAATATTTTATGGTGATGGATGCATAAGGATTTCTTAGTATAATTTAGGCGATTTGGTAGTTTAAGCTTTTATTGTTTAAGTTGGGTGGATTCCTTTATAAGTTATTTATGTTGAACTGTTAGCTTCTGTTAGCTTATAACTTATAAGTTATGGATGTTGAACTATTAGCTTCCATTCAGGGAATGGATTAATAATATTCCTTTTAGTTATTTATCAAAGATTGTGTGAATGGAAATGCAATAGGAATTTATAAGTAGTGTGATAAGTGTTGTTCTTTAAAAATGATGCAGAATCACATATCAAATTCAATACCATGGAATACAACATAAAATATCAACTATAGTTTGACTTTGGAATATGATTCATGAAGTGCAATTTAAAATAAAATATCATGAAGTGCGATGATTCACAATTTCATTGAATACAATATAAAATATCATCAAATACAGTATGGAACAATGGAAACTAATCCATGAAGTGAGGTATAAATACCTAAAAGCTAATAATTCTATTTCATTTCCCAAATGGAGTTAGGGTACTCAAACTGAAGTTCATCATCAGATAAAGTAAAAGAGTCATCTTGAATTTGATTCCAAGTCTTCTCTTCATTTTCTTTAGCCTGTGTGTCAAATTCAACATTCATTGTGTGATTTGTGTCAATTTCATATGTCCCAATCGCACTAGCACTGCCACTACCACCAGTACTAGCATTTGGAATTGGAACCGAACAAAATGTGTAAGAATAAATGACACTTTTGATAGTATTTATATCAATCCATAATTCCATATTTGGAAAATTCTAGGAGATTTTTAAATGGTATATTAAAAATTTGGTGAATCTTGCATGCTTATACAATGATACATTGTAATTTTCAAGGCGAAATGTGTCCTCAAATGTAATTATTTTTTAATGTTATTGGTGAAATAGGTCCTCATAAGCAACTCTTTATAAATTTTAATTGGAGAAATAGATCTTCACAAGAAACTATTTGTAAATTTTAATTGGCGAAATGGGTCCTCATACAATTTTTTTTTACTAGTATTGGCGAATATGTAGGTGTTTTATTAAATGCTTTCAATATTCTAGGAAAAAATATTAGTCAGTCCAATTGAAATGTGTAGTTTGAAAATGGAATTTTTTTTTCTTAAATATGCCTCATAAAAATCTCATTGTAAAATGGACATGCATTGTACATATAGTTCATAAAATCCAAGCGATATGGACACCTTGTTGGGTGCGAGAAATTCACCAATTTTGACTTGGCTGATTCCTAGAATTTTCCAATTGGAAAAGATTTTCCACTAAAGTTTTCTCTACAAACTACAAATCTTTCTTCTTGGCATATAGCCTATTTGATCAAGCATATATCCTTTCTTTTCATCAACCCTCTTTGGCTTCCAAATTCACTTTGTTTTATCAACATTTTTCTTGGAAAGAGTACATTAGTTTTCTTTTGTTGTGTAACAAAGCTGGATCTGCCACACTTTTCTATATATCTAAAATATCCATTCTAAGAGCTTGATCTCATTTTAGACATAACCCTACATTCACTTTCCTTATGACCATATTGAGTTCAATTAAAGAAATGGCCAAAGAAATGTAGATTACTTCTTAATGGAATATTCCTTTTTCCAGCTACTGGTTTCAAAAAAAATTCATTTGTAACATTGGCATGCTGAGATTCAATGGAATGAGAGCATCGGCCTTTCATAAACCCTATACTAGTTTTATCTTTATGGTATCTTTGTTTTCCTATAAGATTTGCCAGTTTGTTATTGCTATCACACATTTCAAGCTCATTCCTCGAGTCAAATTTTTTTCCTCGAAAGTGCAATATTCTTTTTCTTTGATTTCTAATTGCATTTTAGTAACTTCTAGAATTTCAATTTGAAGTTTCATATCAAAAATTTATTTTTCAGAATGATTTACCTTATTTACCAAGTTTTCAGTGTCTTTTTGAATTTGATTGTTATGTAT